>VMBQ01000298.1:654768-696629 GCA_007657795.1 Dreissena rostriformis
TAACTTGTCTGACACAGGCTAGTCCAACTTCTCTGACACAGGCTAGTCCAACTTGTCTGACACAGGCTAGTCCAACTTGTCTGACACAAGCTAGTCCAACTTGTCTGACACAGGCTAGTCCAACTTGTCTGACACAGGCTAGTCCAACTTGTCTGACACATGCTAGTCTAACTTGTCTGACACAGGCTAGTCTAACTTGTCTGACACAGGTAAGTCCAACGTGTCAGCGTGGGGATAACTACTTTTGGGGTTTCCCCAGCGTCACAGCGTTTGAAGTGCCACCTGGCGGTTTCGTGTCTGGTTCCTGTCCCGAACCTCTCGATTAATTTGAAAGAAGCCGTGAACCAAGCTGCCTTTACCTTTATCAATGATAATCAGCGAGGTATGCCGATTGAGAAAATTTAGCTAACTAAATCGGACTGGCTCGATCTTTTAGGTAGGTCGCGATTGTGAAGAATTTGTTCATAGTATGATAACTTAGACGAGCTGCTGAAGCAGCATCGTCAAAAATGAAATGATGAAATAAAGAAAACTTTTAAGGAGATCAATCGCTAGTGTCCGCTATTATTTTATTCAGTCGTTAAATAAACTTAATGTTAACAAGTCAATTGTTAATAAGTCAGTCTTTGTATTTGCAAAACCACAATTCAGCATGACGGTTTTATTTATTGCATTAGTGTGCACCAAATAATGGCACTGGGCTTTGATAACATTTGGATGAGTCGTATCAATTTTCGTTTTAGACTCATAATATAATTTTTTCCGAAAATTTGTTTCGGATATTCCGTGTTGTTGAGTGTATGTCATTTGTTTAGCTTGTCATTTTTGCCACGCGTATTTTGTATTTATTTACATAAACAAAAACTGGTACGCACTTTATATCGCTGATGAGTAATACCTTATTGACTAAAGACATGGACAAAATGATATTTTTTCAAAATTAATCGCTGGAAGAGTTATAAGGTGATATATTCGTGTAATCATCGTTACAATCATTAACCTTACCATCAGCCCCATCAGCCCCATCAATCATACCAGAAAAGACTTGCTACGAATCATCCTCAACCGATTGAAAAGTTAGGCCGAGGAATTGATGGCGGAAACGCAGACTCGAATCAGAGCTGGGCGGAGCACAGTCAGACAGATCTCCAACAGCCGAGTAATTTATTTCGAAACACCTGCAACACCAACGTGAGCTCTTCCACATTTTATCGACTTTAAGAAAACTTTCGAGCGCGTGTGGCAGGATGGCCTAAAATGCAAAAGTGCATCATTAAGTAGAAATTGTCCATTATTGGCTTTAAAAACATGTTTGTAACAGTGCAATGTCGCTCTCTTAACGCAAGCTACAAGCATGAACTGGTTTTATTTTAGCTGCAGTATAATAAATAGGTCCTTTGACACTTCAAAAGGTACGTCTTCAGGCTCACATTCGTATACATTAACAAATTGTTGATATTGATAGCAACTCAAACTATGGCGCCGAGCGCGTTTAAACTTGTATACATAATTAGAGCATACGCATTTGTTAATTGATATCCACGAATTGTTATCAACATGGTAATACACACAACATAATGAAAACAAGAACTTTGTAGTGTTTCTATTAATGTAAATTACAAATAAATATTGAATTGGTCCTTTGATTGCCACGTTGACAAAGTTAATTGCAATGGAATATAAAAGCATTGTGAACACAAAATAAGGAGGTCGTTGATAACTTAATATGCACTTAGAATGATTGGAATGGAACCTTACACTTTCGATGTGATCAATTATTCATTGATAGCATCTTTCCTTTGTCTCTTTAGACTTACGATGGAATTGAGTTAACTTATCACTATCTTCCAGCTTTCAAATGATTAATTTTGCAGTCCAGAGAAAAGGAAAGCTTATTGCAAGAAATACCAAAGCGATCCAATTTTTACATATCATACTTTCACATTTGAAATTGACGAAGCAGTACTTGAAATATTGGTGATATAAGTAGTGATCAACTTGTATGACAACGATTACCTATAAGTGACATACTATTTAGAAATTACATTCGATTAAGACGCATTCCATTAAAATTTACATTGCCCGATCTACTGACTTCCTAATGCTTAACAATTACGTATACTTCTCGTCTGTTGGAAAATTATATATGACAAACATATATACAACGTCAATGTACTTTTTTTCTTCAATTAAGTTTGATTGTAAACCGACATTGGTAGCGGTTGTCTGCTGTTCCCTTCCAGCGAAAAGACGTACATATAAATGTATCAAAACAAAGTTTTTAACCCAAATATTAATGATTAGAATACAAGCCAAATAAAATTCGTGAAGTCGTATTATGACGTAACACTTTACATTTCCTCTCAACAGGAACTTTATTCGTGTGTACCCGATACCACTAGTATTTTGTTTAAGGCATGCATCCAGGCGTCAATAAATGACAATACCTACAACTTAACATAATAATTAATATCCTGTATACGATTTCGTACGGCTGGATCTTCACAATAGTTTGGGAATTTCGCTATAGTCCCTTCTGACTATACTAGAATAATTCTATCAAATGATAAATGTCTGTAGAAGTTACTTATTTATGTAAGGATGTATATTTATTTATTGCATACAACTCTTTTTTAAGGCCTGATAATAAATTATGTCGATACTTTTGTTATTTGTTTTTAAAAAAACGCCATATTTAAAAAAGAATGTAAGCATTATATTAAAACAAGCAAAATAACATTCCTGACTAACATGTTAAAAATATATGTTTGCTTATTGATGATCATTAAACGAAATCGTTAAAGTAAACAAGCGTTTGTAACGCGTTTTATTGATAATGTAGTCAGCACGTTTATTACAGATATCCGATTTTATCTGAAACAGAAGATGCAAACCTTCATGGTGAAGTGGTCACGAGTAAGCATTTGCGTGTTGTGGTTCCGGAATCGATCCCTAGGGCTGGAAAAAAATATGTTGTCTTCTTGTTATTATCTTTATGTAACACTTTTTTTTTCAAATATTGCAGTTTTTTTAATTAAATCAATTCAATAATATTTTTAGAAAATACGATATTATGTACAAAAAATTCCCTATTATAAAAGTGATTTTAATAGGATTTTTGTTCCTGATAATGTTTCTGAAGTTTCGATTTTCTTTCACATCTAATGTACTTTGTTAGAATGCATATTAAGCGCATTCCATTCGATGTTATTTCGATAGGCCCGCGTTAGGATAGGAAGAAAACATGTGTTGAAAGCTTGAACTTTTGACATCAATCTTAGTATGGTTGATCTGGAGACCTTACATCTGGTTATCGCTCTGCTGCCAACTATCAAAGAGACTCTATCATCATTGGACATTCCAAAACGAATTGCTATTGTTTTCGCACATATTCGTAGTTTTCCTCACATACTTTCTTCAGCGTGCGGTAATTTTATACTATAGCTGCACGTATTGACTGCCCCTCAATGAATAACACGATTACATATGTAAATTGCGTTACCCTGGATATCTCATACAGACGGCCTTTGCCACAACAGTTTCATTGAAATAATGCAGTTAAACTGTCGGAATGTGTTCGATAGCCTTGCGTTGATATTTCCTAGACAATAAGTAACGATATCCTTAAGGTAGTTTCCGATAAGCATGTCCACCTATGTCAATGACAGGTACTATACTTAGTACGGAAGAATCCAGTTGTGTTTAAGATTGAGAGCAAAACACATACTTAAATTTGCTTTTAATTGAAGGACAATCGGATGGAAAGAGCATTAAGAGGTTATACAAAAACTGTAAATAGATACAAACTGATCAATATTTTGAAGGAAAAATATATTATTCACAATACTTGCATTTAACATTACAATATACGTTAGAATACACTCATGGGTCCTTCCTCGGTCAGACTACAGTTACCACGAGTTTCACAGTTGTGTTTGTGCTACGATTGAGATCTTATGCACCAACAATACTGCGTCATGGTAGGCGATGAAATATATAATTTACTTTTATTATAATAATGTTTGAAAGAGCGAAGATCTATACAAAAGTATTGTCGATAGAGCTGGGTCTCAGGAGACTATGACGATGCTCTCTTGAATTGTAACGTCTGGGGGCAACGTCGGCTGTGACTAAGTAGGCCGATGCGGGTCTGGCAGTCCTTGTTTAACGTCACGCGCACAAAGCGGCTTGTGGTCGGAGGAAGGGCGGCGCGTGCTTTTCGCAGGCTTCTCTTTCGATCGGATCTCCTTGCCTCAGCTTCCTCGGTGCCGCTGTGTATCGACTGTCGCCAGACAGTGCGATTTTCGGCCAGAGTCTCCAGGGTGTCTGCCGCAGGCTTTCAAGTCTATCTTGCAGGCATCCTTATACCTGAGGGTTGGCACCGGTCGGCTGCCCATGGTAAGCGGGCCGTACATTTTGTCCTTTGGTAGGCGTCCATCCTCCATTCGGAGCACGTGAACAAGCCAGCGGAGGTTACGAAGAGGCCGAAGGGCAAAGTGTCTTGGGATTCCAGCGCGTTCTACAATGTCTCCGTGCGGGATACGACCCTTTCACTTAATCACGAGAATGTGCTTCAGGAACGGCATGGGTAAGGTGTTCTGGCGGCGTTTATGGTCGTTCAGGGTGCACTACTAAAAAGTTTCATCTGCAACTTCAATACGTCAATGTTTTTTCATAATTGGTTTGTAGCATGGAGTAGAAGTCTTCTACAAAGGTTGTTAAACCATGTCCCCCGGACCTCTCACACGGATTCACAGCTTATACATAGAATTGTATAGCAAAATTTAACAAAATTTCAAAACCCAGATTTTTTATTATTGGTATGCAACATCATTTAATGTTCTTCTGATATGTTGTTCAAATTCTTAAGTTAAACAAAGACCAAACCCGTTGGTTTCGAGGGATATACCGCTGAGCTACAGTCTCGAGTTATATACCGCTGAGCTACAGTCTCGAGTGATGTACCGCTGAGCTTCAGTCTCGAGTGATTTACCGCTGAGCTTCAGTCTAGAGTGATTTACCGCTGAGCTACAGTCTCGAGTTATATACCGCTGAGCTACAGTCTCGAGTTATATACCGCTGAGCTACAGTCTCGAGTGATATACCGCGGAGCTTCAGTCTCGAGTGATTTACCGCTGAGCTACAGTCATTCAAATGATCGGTCAAAGATCCTTAGCTTCTTCTTGTTTAGATTATACTAGTGTTCGATTTTCAATCCATGCTGTCCTTTAAATATGGTGACAAACATCGGATAACAATCATTACGGCAACATAATTCACTCACTTTTCACTTGTATAATTGCAACAATAAATGTAAATGTCTTCCACTGAGTGTTATTTAACCAATACCTTTTCGTTAAGATAGGATACACTATGCGATCACTACTTGTATGTTTTTTTATGCGCCCTAACATATTGCTATCGCGCTATTGCTAAATATCAAAGACAATATATCGTCGCCAGTTAATGATCCAATATCATTGAATACGTACTGCACCTTGAGTATTGAGGTATATTGTTATGATAAACGCACTTGCTGCTTACCTTGAATAGCGGACAAATGCAAGTCGCAAATGCATGTGTTTTGATAGCTTTACGATAATGGTTCTCTTAAATGTATTACAATATCCTGTAGCATAGACATGGAAAACATATTCATTTTCCCGGAGAACATATTTATCCCAATGACCGATGATGTAATGTATCCGGCGTAATTTCGAAACGGAATAAAAATTCATGTGCGGTTCAGATTTAAATTAAAATTACAATTTTATACACAAGTGAACATTTAATTACAGCGATATGTATTGCTGCATCACGTATTTCAAGAATTTGATACTACTATTTAAAGTCACTTGCATGGCTTAGACAAGGGTTCACTCACACGAATGGTCAATGTCATACTATGCATATTCTCTTCACCTCTCCGGCAGAAAAAAAACAGCCTGACATCCAACTGTACATTGTTAGCCAATCCTTGACACATGAAAAGGTAGTCGGTGAGATTTAATATATATATTATATATAACTACCACACACTTACCATAGTTTCTGTACAAATTATGAATAAACAAATTCCTTTTAGATGTCTTGCCCAACCCCGCCCGCAACATATAACACTATACAAAGTCAACGATACTCATTGATTGATCACATGGGCCCATGTTGAAAGAGGCAACTAAATAATAAGCGGTCTTTAAAATAAATTTCTTCAGCGAAACGCTTACATGGGAACATTTTGTTTATTATTTTAGACGTAACGGTAAGTAGATACATGTATGAATTGTTGGAACACATTTACTGCTTCAAAGTCAATGACAATTTCTATCAAGCAATATATCCACAAATTTAACCATGATGCAAATGCATTTTAATAATTCCTATTTTTCCTTATCTACAAACCTAAATGGTATGCTCATATGCAGACAACTAGGACTGACGTAAGGACATACTTTCCTTAAAGCCTTCTTTTTCAGGATGATCCAATAGTTGAACCTCTGAAGCGTGCATTCTTACCATGAATACACGTCTGAAATGTACATAAAGAACCGAGTTTGTAACTAATGTCACTCCTAACTCCAATCAATAACGGTCCTGTCTCTGTGCAAATGTCGTTAAAACATCGCGTCAACACATCTCCAGAAAGTCAGTGGCAATAAATCACGGATTTTTGTTGAAAATGAAATGTTTTCGATTCGATAATAAGAGGAATAAGGCATTAGAAGAAAAGGCCAAACCGAGACGTCTGGTCGGTATGGACTTAATTTATTAAAGGCTGATCACCTTTTTGCAAATATGACGTTGTCAAACTAGATCAGTGGGGTTGCGAGGCGGCTTGTTTTATAATAAATACAAGATATTGTTACATTTATTTTAAATATAATTTTATATAGTTTCATTTACATGTATTGATATAAAAACCTTCTATTACACAACAATTGTATTGCATACGATTGTATACAAATTCGATTGTCACCTCGATACAAATCAGTTTCAGGAACCGAATAATATAGATTCCAGACGCATGTTTCGATGTTATGGTAATTCAAAAAGAAATGCAACACTAAAGCATCTTGCTATAGATTTAGCAGTCTGTTCAATGTTAACGCATCATTGACATACATAGGCTAACTAAACGATGTTATAGTAGTTGACCACACGCATTAATAAGATATGATGTTTTATTACAGTTAATTTCGAAATGTGTATGTTTTCTTCTTATGGCTTAATACAATAAATCAAAACTGTCTTTCTGCGTTGATCGTTATGATGATAAGTTTGTGTCTTGTAAGTTGTGTCCTTGTACATGTATAAGACTAGTGGATTATAACAGGTATTTCTCTCCTACAATTGGTCTATAAATAAATTTGTCCCATATTTCCAAAGTCCTGTCTTTGGGTCCAAAACACCTTAAATATTTACAGGAAAACGATACTTTTTTGGCGTATGATGATAACTTCATACATAAATCTATTCACTACGCATTAAATACCATGTTTTGCTGTTTGGAAAGGATTTGCGCCCGTTGTCATAGCATCATAGGCTCCTCCTATTTATGCACTCGATAATACAATATAACGGGATTTTTATAGTATTTGTAAACACCATATCAGTTTATATGTGCACACAATGTCATCGACAATACATGTTGAAATCATGAACAGCTAAACTATAACACAAACTGAGTGACATATTAAACAGCATAGTGGTCATCTGAATATATATCCGTACATCGTAATCTAGAACAAGCTAATTAAAAAAAATATAGTGTTCAACCCAGAAATAATGTATTTCAATAATTTAAAGCAAATCATAGAAACATCGCTAAAGTTGTAGTATATAAATAATGTTTGTTAAAACAAAACAGCCAAACATCGTATAACAATGAACACTTATCACCTTTTCTGCTTCTACTTTTCGTAATTCTAAGTATCACCTTCATGCAAGGAGGTATAGATCAGTGCTTTTCTCGTCAACAGTTAAAATGAGTGGAGGCTGAATGCATAACTAGCATCACACTTTGTCTATTTGCGAGAGATATATTCACGATAAAATGCGTGTTTATAATGTGGTGTTTCCTGTTGGTAGTTTTATCAAAAGAGCCAGGCAATTAATGTACCAGGACAGACAAACACACTCAATGATCAAATGTATGTATGACCCGTATAAGATCATATATTTGCGTTGCATTAGATATCCAAGAATATGCCGGGCGTGTGGGGCTGTTGTCTATCTTACAGAACTATTCGATATTCAAATGCATTCGAATCATTTACATTTCTCTTACATTTGGATAATTTTAGTATTGAATTAAAAACGTAAAAGTGCAGCATTACATATTTACGTGGTATTTCCTTAAAAAATGTTTGTTAAAAACTCATTCTGACAATATTAACATTCAGAAATGAGTACAAAGATTAAAACAATGTCCTGTCTATTATGGCGAGCCGTTGACAGTCTGACCAGAGGCGTAATAAAACAGCTTCGACGACTGTTAATATTTCTTATAGACATTCATAGTATAGCTATATTGCGTGACAAATATATGCTATTATAAATATAATCCTATTTCAATGTTATTAGAATGATATTGATATGCTAAATACTATGTGTAAGCAATTTTGTTTATTTACAATATTTATTTACCATGCAATATTTATTAATTTTCTAATATAAACATATACAATATACCCTTAACAGTCGAATTCGTTTGAGCAACGATTTGTGTTAATGGTAATAAACAGGTCAGATAAAACGAGTATCACGGCGGCGATCAACACTTTTCATTATGATGCCATAAACCATCGGATACACATATGGTTGAGGAGACTACATGTCGATCACATTATACAAACATAAATATTGCCCAGCAATGTGACCAGATTTGAACACCGTATTACATCAAGGTCTGCAGCACAATTTGTCTACATTCCAACATACATGACATGTGAATACCAGAGGAATGTTCACATTGATATCCTTGTCTTTGTTGGAAAGGAAATTCGTTAACTGAGATGCCAATTATTAGTTATTGTTTTCAAAACCCTCCTGAACCAGATTATTCTCCGCATTGTTGTGTTTTAGCGCAAGGTTTCATTTCCATAACAGTACCCTATCACACATCCATAAAACAGTTTTTAATAATTTTATAAAAACGATATTATTTAAGCGTATTGCAGTAACAACCTCTGCAATGACGTTTTTCAGTAACTCTTGATTCATTTATTGATATTCGTCCTTGTTGATGAACATGATCGTATTTTGATTTCGATCATGAACTTCATCTATTTATCTGGTTCTGCCGTCGTGTGTGTCGATCAAATGATTAAAATCACGGCATATCATTCGAGTATTGTCATGTTTGGTTGAGAACAAGTAAATTTATCAAATTGTGATCGTTATTTTCCTGCATCATTGAGAGCTCATTGCACAATTTAACTGGTAGTAGTATACTGAAAGGTAAATATTTTTATGTATTATAACAATACCTAATCATAATTTATAATTTAATCAAATATTAATTGCAGCAAATAAATTCACAACAGAGTTGATATAAATGATAAGAAAATCACTATGCGTATGATCTTATTGGGACAATAAAAACCATGTTTTTTAGTTTATAAAACATTATCAGTCACATGTTGTATTGGTGATTCGGATAGTTTATTAAAAGTAACCATAGATGAAGCTATGGCTTGACTTTTAATTTAAAAAAACCTCGTTGCGCTAAAAGGGTATTTACCTCGTTCCATCTGACCCCAGTCATTTGGTTTTTTTAGAAAGCTG
Source organism: Dreissena rostriformis (assembly GCA_007657795.1). Classification (NCBI taxonomy): domain Eukaryota; kingdom Metazoa; phylum Mollusca; class Bivalvia; order Myida; family Dreissenidae; genus Dreissena; species Dreissena rostriformis. The sequence goes on from VMBQ01000298.1 coordinate 664,555, forward strand.
TTCAAATTGTTTTGAAACGTGTTATTTATTTCGTATGATATACTATCGGCTTATATTATTTGCAGTGCGATATTATGATGTCAATGTGTTATTAAATTGAATGCAGTGTTGTCGACGAAACAAATGTGCTTCCGCATGTTTTTTAATAATGTTTTCGCATCACATTATATGTAATGGTCTCGTTTGTAAGGAGAATATTTGTTTGGGAACACAACACAAGCGAATTATAAGAGTTATATATGTACGATATCCCATAGGTCTCGCATTAAAATCCGTTAACATGAATAATGAACATACAAAATAGTGCTGTTTTGTTTTAATTCAAACAAAAGTGAACACAATTTCCGTTTCCGTACGTGAAAAGCGATTATTCTATATCGCATTTATGGAAAGTAGTCGGTGTGTTGTACGACGAATGGTTCTATAGACGAGGATACATTCAAAACGACATTAAACATTAAATACAGATTAAAGCTGGGATAACCACGCCAGTGTAATCGAATTACATTGTTGTGAGACAGGATAAAATGAAATAGGATCAAGCATCGTCTAAATCCCATCTTGTGAACAGGATTTCAGAATTTAGCATTTAGTAGGATTTCAAGTCTTGAATTTCAGGAAGAAGTAGAAATAAAGAATGTTTAATAACCCATTACGTAGCGTGCATGTTTATGAATGTATTTCAATTATTCTATAAAATCAAAAGCAGTTGTTAATTTAAACTCTTTTTTTAAATTGGGATTTATCATTTTCCTAAACATTCTAATGGTCTATAATTCAACAATGACAGAACCCTATAATAAAATACACAAATACAAAACAGGTCTAATCTCCAAGCTTTACGTACGTATAACATCTGATAAATGAAGCAGTGTATTATTATACATCGATGAATAATTCTAGATATTGACCATGCACACGTGTTGATTCGGTCATGGTAATGCTTCGTTACGCCAACGTTGATATTCCATTCCATGTGTTATGTTTTTTACTGAAAACAATTTTCATCAGCTCATACTTTGCAAATTTACTAGGTTTTAACTGATGAGGCGGGCGTGATCGATAAAACAGATGATGCACATTTCAACATGCAGAAAAACAGGAACATAATAAAAGTTAATTTCTATAAAAATTTCATTTATTTGAAGTAGCGAATACATGCATTCGAGGAAGATAGGTTTAAATCTCGTATCGATTATAAGATACTAGCAGACGATAATACTCCATAAGGAAATCGATTTCAATAGTAACTTTCTGACGTCACTAATAGGTATATAAACCCGAGGCCCATGTTATATCGTTCTTTTCGAAATAGCTTTCGCTGAAACAACTTGTGTATACACATTCATATATCTACAATGTCGGGTAGAGGTCAAGGCGTGCGGAGACGGACAGTGAAGGCCATAGCGGGACGGGAACGAACAGGGGGACGGGGGATGCGAGCGACGATCAATCCGGCACCGGCGGTGGAACCAATGGCCAGACGTTGTAGAAGGACTGCGGCGGAAACGGCGCCGGTACGAGATCCGGCACCAACCCCGGTTCCTGGGCCAGAACCAGAGGCGGCACCCGCAGCAGCGCCACCTGCAAAGCGTCTACACGCAGACGAGAGCGCCGGAAATGGTAAGATAATTGATTTTTGCGAGATTTTTCGCACAGCCGATGGTAAACCACGTGGTCACAACGTGGTTGAGCACGAGGCGCTATCGTGCAATGCAAACAATAATTCATGTCTGTCTCGAATGAATAACTTTCAGAGCATTTCTATATTGCCTAAACAAACTAATTATGATGTTTCAATCTACGTGCCTGCGTCGCTTAAACAACGTATTTGTCGTGGCGAATACAGTAATCTTGCATTATTGATTAAGGGGCCAGTTGAGCTAGCGGACTACACAAACGAGGGTTCTGTTTTCGTTTTGAATAATGGGTCGTTAGAAATTCGTCCAAAGGAGTGCAAAGATGTTATTAGTTCAATCGAACGTTGGTCAGATGCATTTATAATTTTCATGGCTATATATTTATCTGCTCAACCTCAGAGGCTTCACGAAATGTTACGCTATTTCTATACAATGATAGAGCGTGCAGCACGGCAAGGGGGAATTTTTTAGAAGGAATATGACCACCAGTTTCGGTCTACACAGGCGGTTTCTTGTTTAGGGTTAAGCGCGAAAAAGCACGTGTTTCTGGTGTTTGGGTTCATAGTAGTTGCAAATCTGCTGGGAGCCGTTTCATTAATGGTTGCAGCGCAGTTGCAGTTGCATTTTGCAAAGTTGCAACTTTTTTTATCGTTTTACAACTCCTGGCTAAATCCGTTTCAACAATGCGGTTGCAAGTTTCAATAGGTTTAACGCCACTTTTTCCGCAAATCGTGACGTCATTTACGCGCGCAACTATCAGACAACTCAGGAATCTGTTTAATTGTTAAAAGAATTTTTAATGAAAGCTAACATGATTGCATATAATATCATATTTGTTTGAGCACACACTGGTTAATAGATAGTCATTTATTTTGCCATTGGCAAATACACCGTCGGAATGTGAGTTTATCCCACTTTTACAGCGAATTCGGTTGATTAAAGCCCCGTTTATTAAATTTCTGCTATAATACACGGCACGAAATGACGTCACTTTTTCGACATAGTGACGTCATAAATCCATCGAAAATATCCAGTTAAACAAATTTTGTTTAAATAAAAAGGTTAACTGAATAAAAAGTGTGATAAATAGAATAATAGGTAAGTGTTGATTATATATCAGGTTTATCACTCTCGGCACGAAAACGAAAAAGCACTCGCCAAGGCTCGTGCTTTTAGTTTTCTAAGCCTCGCATGATAAACCTCATCAATAATCAACACTAACCTTTTATTCTCTATTTATCCCACTTTTACAGCAATTTCGGTTGATTATAGCCCCCGTTGATTAAATTTCTGCTATAATACACGGCACGAAATGACGTCATATTTTCGACAAAATGACGTCATAAATCAAGCGAAAATAACAAGTTAAACTTATTTTGTTAAAATAAAAATGTTTACTGAATAAAAAGTGGGATAAATAGAATAATAGGTAAGTGTTGATTATAGATCAGGTNTTTTAATGTTTGGCCAATTTATGTATATTTATGTTTACAATTTAAGTTATAAACACTTTTGCGACATGTGTCAGAAAACATCCAGTATAAATATATTGACCAATAAATTTAAAACGAGACCATCACGTGTACTTCGAATGACCGTTATTTTAAATTTCAAAAGGTGTGACGTCCCTGAGCACCGCCTTAATTTATATTCAGCAAATGAATATTATAAAATCGTATGAAGGCGCATCTAATGCCTCCGAAATATTAATGGGAAATAAACTGGCATCGATTAAATAGTTATTTTTACTTAATAACCTTGTCAGTTTATTTCGCATTGATTAGGATTTTCGTTGCCCTTGTCCCTTTAAAAAAAGGAAACCTCACAAAAAATCTTACTTCAAGTCTGGTGAGGAGACCGCCAGACAATTAAGGGCATGAAATCCTTTTCTGCAAACGAAGACCGCTTCGTTCTCTGAAGTGCCATCAATTGCACCCACAATGTTTGGCAGGGAACACTTTCTGTAAAAGTTCCACTTCATCGGCAGCAAACTCTGAGGCTGCGTGGGAAATCTGGAATTGTAAAATGTTCAGACTTGTTTAATACAAGTAAAATATGTTTTTGAAAATAAAATGTAATAAAAAAATTATTTTTGAAAATATTTTTTTTAAATGTATTCAATCCAATTTTATTACTGTCTTTAATAACAATGTGGCAATATCAAGAATAATTTTCCTGCAGAATAACCTGGCAATTGGAGCATTGTATGGTATTAATATGACATTTTTTGAAAAAATGAAAGACAATTATTAACAGTGACATGTTACCGTTTAAATTAAATTTAATGCCATTTTAGCAGTAATTTACCCAGTATTAAAGGAGCTTTACAAGAAATAATTAAAAAATAACAGCATGTCATATCCTCATTTCACCCCCACATGCAATTATTACACTAATTTACAGTCTTGCTAACATGTAGCTCACCTTATACTTACTAATTACAACTAAACAATACTATTATATTATAGTATAAGATTAACATTCAAAACATATACTTTTAATTATTTTGAAACAAATTAACTGTAAAATATAAAAGAAAGTTTATCAGACACATCATCCAATGAGGTGCAAGATTTGACAAGCATTTTCACAATCTTACAGACATTATTAAGGCACTTGTTATTATTTATTTATTTCAGATTCTTTGTCATATGTTAATTGTCTGAAAGCGGCAAAGTTCATGCAATACATATGTTGTCAGAGTTATTTAACATACCAAGGTAAATCAGACATAGAATGATAGATTGATGTACATGTAGTTAATTAGGTCAAATCAATCAAACCTGTATAAGGTAATTCACCAAATAGCAATTTAACTCTATTTGTATTACCTTATATTGTCAATATTAGCATTTATACTATTGACAACTTGGCCAATCACTCTGCACACTGTGATTCGGCTTACACCATGAGTGTCTGCGATTTCACTATAAAAGGCTTCTTTGGCCATGAACCTCATACTCAACAGCAGCTGAAATTGAAAACAGTATTGGCTAAAACACATCATAAAGAAAAGAAAAAAAACATGAGAATGAATCTTCATGCAGAATTTGTCATTACTGTAAAGCTGAGAGTATTCAACGTGTCGAAACCAATCAATGTGTCTCTGTTAAAGCATGGCAGTTTTTTTGGTACTTAACAGTTTAATAAAGTAATTTCGATTTCATAACGGTTGGCCTTGAATTTGTAAAAAGAATCGATAATTTAAATAGAAGAAACTTCCTTTGTTTGATCCACACTGCATATTCTTCGAGATATGAATGAATACAGTCGATTTTCGGTAAAACAAATATATAATTTTGATAAAACTAATTCCATCGTAATTTGTTTCTACACCGGATGTTTCTACCGGATGTTTATATATGTACAACAACAGATAGTTTGGGTCAGGTTATTCCCTACTATAAAAAGAAAACAGATTGATAAATAGTTTTTCTTCAACAAACGCCTGTGTGTCTGGAGGTATGGAGTGTCCTCACTGAATCCCGCGGCATAAATCCTGCTCAACTATTTCTAATAGTTCTTGGGCCGTAGCGCGGTCAACGCGATACCTTGACACAAAATCCATGTCCCGGATATTTGCGAACTGAATTCGCGGACGGAATAGTCTTATATTTCGACGATTCCGTCGCTGTAATCGCACAAACGCATCTAGTTCGGCCATTTTGTCAAGAGTTGCACCACCTTACAGGCAGTTGCAAACGCCAAATACAAATTTGCAACCAGCAGGTGCACGTTGCAATTGCAACTTTTTAATGAAACGGACACAAGGTTGCAATATGCAATTATTAACAAATTTGCAACTGCAACTGCGCTGCAACCATTAATGAAATGACTCCCTGATTTACCATTCGAAGTGTTGCAATGATATACTAGTCAGCGATTATTTAACGGACGAAAATTAAGGTCTTTGTTTAATACTTTTCTAAAAAATACGAAATATTTTATAAAAAAAGTACTGATACATCCTGGATTTGTCATCTACAAGCTAATGTAAACAAAACATTTTTGATGTGCGCATGCGTATGTACGAGAGCCGTATATTTGGTTATTAAAGGGAAGTAATTTGTCCACTGTACAGAAGTATTTACCCGACATTTATATAAATTGAGTAGTTGGAAACAAATAAGAGTTAAGATGAAACTGTTCTTAATAATAACGTGACATAAATACATTAATTTGTTGGTGAAATATGTCGCTTTCTTCGGGTGTAAATGAATTTATAATTTGTTTCCAATATCAGTTCTAATAAGTATCTATACATAAGCATGTTTATTAATAGATCTTTGTGGAAAAAAGAATATTATTTTTCAAGGGAGAAAATCCAAAACAGTGAATTTATAATTCTAAATGAGATTTGGTTCTATTATATCTAATTGGTTACTAAGAACATCTTGCGAGCAATTCAGATATATGTATACTGCAAATTGGGTCGATTTTTAATGTAATAAATCTATAATTTAAATTATGTGTGCGTGTTAAACTTATTAGATTCTGGTAAAATAAAAGATTGTTATTCAAACAATTGAGACCTGCTATATTGCAGTAGACGAACGAAAAACTCAAACACAAAGTTCGGGTTTCAGTAAGGGATATCTTTTGAGCATCCGCGTGTTATATCCCCTTCGAGGAGGTCGCATTATATTGCGAAGAAATTTGTAAACAAAGCACTTGTTTAATTATAACACTATGGGAGTTTTCTTGATAACTTTGTTCCATCCTTTACGTCATATTTTGCTTTAATGCGATTTTAAATCTAAGTTATTTGTATCATACTTTAGAATCACGCGTCCTGGAGATAATTCTTCGTGAATGTTTAATGCCCCCGATAGGGTGGCATATAGTGATCGCACTGTCCGTCTGTCCGTCTGTCTGAAATTCCGTCACACTTTGCGTTTAGGTTTAGAAAAATGCTCATAACTTCTATGTCCCTTGAGATATAACCTTCATATTTGGTATGCATGTGTATATGGACAAGGCCTTTCCATACGCACACAAATTTTGACCCCTGTGACCTTGACCTTGAAGTAAGGGTCTGCGTTTAGGTTTCAAAATCTGCGTTTAGGTTTCGAAAAATGCTCATAACTTCTATGTCCCTTGAGATATAACCTTCATATTTGGTATGCATGTGTATATGGACAAGGCCTTTCCATACGCACACAAATTTTGACCGTCCGTCTGTTCGTCCGTCCGTCTGTGTGTCCGTCCGAAAACTTTAACGTTGGTCATAACTTTTGCAATATTGAAGATAGCAACTTGATATTTGGCATGCATGTGTATCTCATAAAGTTGCACATTTTGAGTGGTGAAAGGTCAAGGTCAAGGTCATCCTTCAACGTCAAAGGTAAAAAAGCGGCGCAGTAGGTGGCATTGTGTTTCTGACAAACACATCTCTTGTTTATTAAAGGGTTGAGTATGATTAAATGTCCGCCACGTTGTAATTGTTCAAAGTGTTATCTTATTTGTTTTGTTCAGCTTTTTGTGCGCAGTAACTAGGGACCAGTCACGCGTTATCAAATTTTAGCAGTACTTTAAAGGTGTTAAGTACAGTCTGGTTTTGATTTCAATGTTTTTAAATCGCACAGTTTTAGAATAGGCAGAGCGACACATTTAGCAAGTATGGGAATTTCAGACGAACAAATTATGCGGATGGTCAGATGGAACTCGAATGTGTATATGTCATATATAATGGTAATTGCGCTTCTATAAATATTATTTCAGAAGTTTGGATTATGGGAGATTCCATCCCCTATTAGGCCGGTCAGCGGGCTGAGTTGCAAGGGATGCCGGACCTTAACCTCCCGGGTGGGACACGAAAGGTATGGATGGGCGTTTCCGATATGGGGTGGGCAGACGCCGTACACCACATGCAGCTCCCCGCTCTATTCCGGATGCCACCGAAGGTACTTGTAGTCCACCTGGGGTTAATGATTTGGTCCGGCATAACCTTCAGGTCTGTTTTAAACACATTCAAGAATCGATTGAATATTTACATAGGGCATTTCCGGCGACCATTATAGTCTGGGCAAACATTTTGCCAAGATTTAATAGGAGAGCTCCGGAAACAGAAAACAAACAAATTGACAAAAAAAGGGAAACTCGTAAATCAATTTGGCCATAAAATGATGCGCGCTGTAGGAGGGCATGAGTTAAATATTGACATCGACTTAGAAACACCTGGGTTTTTTTCAGAAATGATGGCGTTCATTTGTCGGACGTTGGGTTCGCCATGTATCTATTCAGTGCGCGAGTGTCTATTAAACTTAGTTTGAAATACGTCATAGAATTTGGGGAAAAATAAATAAATGTATTTTTGTAGCGGAAATTCTATGTCTTCGAGATGATCGGAAGTAATAAAAGTATAAATAATTAACTATAGAATAATATACATATGTCTAGGGGAGGTAAACTTAGCATTTTTTCGTCATCCATCACGTTGTGCTAGTCTGTGTGAGGATGGCAGGAATGCTTTCAAAATTATTTTCGGGATAGTATGGGTGTTCTAGTACTCGCTCGATGGCACTACGTGCTTAGGCGTACCTGGAATAGATCCTTTTGGCTTTGAAAATTGTGGCATTGCGAATATTTTATTATATGTTGCACTTGAAAATCGCAGGTACAACGTACCTAGAATTTAGTTGGCCGGTTGCGTTGGCCTTAGCAATTGCGCGTGAATAATGATATATATTTCCGAACCAGTCAGGTGTTCGTTGAAATAGGAATTGCATAAATAAATAGCAGGTACGGCGTACCTAGAATTTAGTTGGCCTGTTGCGTTGGCCTTAGCAATTGCGCGTATGTAATGATATATATTTCTGAACCAGTCAGGTGTTCGTTGAAATAGGAATTGCATAAATAAATGTGAGCCCGTTGCGGAGCTCTTGCAAAATAGCATAAAATGCGGTGAATTATCTGATGGCGATGATTGCATAAACGCGAAGCTAAATTTATAGTGCAACTGGGTTGGGGGTTACCTTTAGGGCAGTACTTCCGGTCGCCTCCGCGACATGCCTCAGTTGTAGTGCTAGGCTATACCTGAGGTTTTATTTACTCTAGTGCTAGTCTGGTGTAAATTATATTCCGCCATTTGGCCAATAAATTCCATTTATCTTTTTGTATTGTTCCTTACGTATATTGTATTGTTCAACAATAAAATATCAAATTGTGTTAACGTAATGTAACAAATTTAAGAATTGTAATAAAAATGTACTTGACAAAGTTGACTTTTGTGGTAATTATTCAAATAACTCTAACCAGATGAATGAAACGAATCTTGTTTAACACATGGGGTAGTGAGCTGCTTTCTGAAATAATTATATTGCGAGAAACTGGTTAAACCGTATTACATAAAATATCCATCATAGACACAAACGTTCGCAATGTATACATAGTCGTTTGCAACTAGGTCTTCGTTTCAAAGGCTCAGTTTTTTTTTATATGATATTTTGGTTAAAGCGTGAGCTTGAATATGAGGCACCGTCTTCAATTTCCCTGATCTGGTCTAACTTATTTAATGTCGCAAAATATTTTAAACTCTCTTTTATAAAGATTGTATTTATTTTTGAAAAACAAAACACGTTCTGTTTTAAATGATGATTGTTTCGCTGAAAAATAAAGGACAAATTTAAATCCAGAGGCATTATCAAGACAGAAATTATAATGAACATTTATAATTCTTATTTAATGACTATGAAATATAAGATAACACATACATCACAAATATCATACAATGGTTAAACATGGGGTCCGGTTGATGAATAGGCCTTATCTCAAACTTAGCCCAGAATTAATAACAAAACACATTTCATTAGTAGCAAAATATGTTCTAACCAGTCTAAGTAATTGAAATCAGCAATTGTCTATAAGCTTTCGTTTATTGAATACTACGCTTAATCGGAATCATTACAGTGAAAACAGTGATATGAGAACTTTCAGAAACATGCCTTTCCATAAAAGAGTATGCTCTTCCTTAAATTGATTAATGAGGTTACATGAAACTACACAATTAATACTCGCACAATCTTTACTTTGCGATCGATTGCAATGCGGTACTCAGTATATTTGGTCATTGAAATGTTGATCATAATCAAAACAAACAAAACATTTAAGTGTGTGTACACTGGAGATTTAATCAAACAATTGTATAAATATGTTTTTATATAAATTGTAAATGCATATTCCATATTCTCCATTTTCTCCGTTTGTAAACGATGTTTGGCTAAGGAGCAATTACACATCGTCACGCTTATAATACCAGTATAAACTTAGTTTGCTCCTAAGAAAACTACTTTATAATGCTCATGGCTTTTTACTTGAACAAACGCTCATGTAAATTGCGTCTGTAAAACAAATATGTAAAGCTTAATAATAAGTGCAAATACGGAAAGTTAGGATTTACACTTACAGCTTTGTCAAATAACACATGTCTTAAGTCATGATACAAATAACAATCAAGAATAACATGGCTCTCATCCTCAACATTATCACTCGCAAAACTGTGCTGTTAAACGTCCAATCGGTTACGAGAATGCTTATGGAGGCGGGGTTATAATAATATTATTATTATTATTATGTTCGTTTGTTATAGTTGAACAAATTCAAACATGATTACTCTAAGATTTTGCTTAACGTTATGCAATTACCAAAAACACATCCGTCTCTAAAGTTATTGTTTTTGTACACGCTTGTCTTTTGTAGTCAGCTCTTTTAAACGGCGTCGTTGTCTTTTGTTCTGTTTTAAATTATTGTTGTTTTTGTTGTGTTTTAATTATTCTAAAGAACCGTAAATTATTTTAAGTGGTTGTTTTAAATATAAATATCAAACGAACGTATTCATATTTAAATGTGCAATGTGTCACGTGTTATAAAAATCATATTCCGTTTATATAATTCCTTAAAATCTTAGTGCACTGTTAGACCACATACGACATAATGTATTCATCGCATAGCATCGGTCACTGCTACTCGTTAAAATATAGTATGTTAACACTCGGCATTAAAGGGTCATTTGAAATCACACGCAATTGTTTGTGAATTATGTTTTTTAAATGACATTTTTTTTTAATCTATTACCTATTATTAACCAAGAAAAAGGTCTAACCTTTATCAGCAAAATTGCATGCGTTTGCATTTGGTGTTATGCTGATTTATTAGCACACATTGCTATGAATTCTTTTGAGGTATTTGTGTTGCAAAGCCAAAATTTCGTACAATGTTTCATACAATAAAGTTACCCAATAAATAATCAGTGTTCCTTATAGCAATATCCAAAATTTCAACGCTAGATGTCGTCTGGTAACATGGATGTTTGTAGATACAAAATGCTCATTTTATTTATTTGTGACACAATTAATTCCATTTTAATTTCCCGCAAATATATCTATTCATACGACACAAGAAAAGACTAAACTGGTACCATATTAGTGTTCATGTGTAGTATATATAGATATCGTTGCGGAAAGTTAAAATAGAATTAAATATGCCAAAACCAATTAAAAACGAGCAATTTGTATCTTCAAACATCTAAGTTACCCGACCACATCTGGCGTTGACATTTCGGAAACTGCCATAAGGAACACTGATTTTTAATTGTTTAACTTTATTTTACGAAATAGTGTACGACATTTTTGTTGATTTTGAGTAGTAATGGGGCTTTAACAGATTATACACGCCGCGTAGTGCGAAAAAGGGTCCGTATGCCATATGCGATAAGTGTTCGCGATCAAGTCATGCATGATATCGGGGTTTAATCAGCGGACAGCGTAGCTTCTTGCCAGACTGTTCAGATAATAGTATGTGCTTGTACAGCAAAATTGGCTTTATTGTAGACTACTACTTATCTTTTACAAAGCAAATGAAGACAAATCGTTGGATGTATTATAATATTGTGGATTCGATTTGTCTAGCAGTTTTCGTATAATTCTGTCTGGCTGATGGCGTGTTGCATTATAACACAGCTGAAGATCGGGTAAGTCAATCACTTTGTCAGACATCGCACTTTGAATACCGAGAACAACAATTTCAGGAATCGTGTCAAACAAAATCCAGCATGTCTGACAACGCCTAGGTGATATATTTCTCTAAATTCTCAATAATATTGATTTGAAAAAATGGTATTAAACATCACCCCAAATATATTCTTAGGGATCTTTTTGATAAGTCACGCAGTTATATACAATGATGATCTAATTTATTGTTATTATATTAATTATAATACAATTTGCATATTTGATAAACACTTCTTATAATAGCTCACTTAGCTTCCAAAACAAGGCACACATACATACCACCTACAAAGAATACGCTATTGGCTTATCTGGACTTATTGAAGTGTCGTATCTTTAGAACTAAATGACTCGTCCATTGGTTCTAATGGCAATGAAAATTATACTTCAACGCAATCAACGATAATATTCAATAAAATATAAAATTTAGGATTCTACGTTCCATCTGAATATGAATTTGTAAAACGTAGCTTTCTCTGTCGATTATCATACGTATGTATATAATAAAAAACGCCAAGATGTTAACACAGATTTCTAAGATTATAACCGCCCAAAAAAGAAGCGATATTGTTTTAGCACCTTCTGATACGGTCCACATTAACAGTGTTTCAACATTTTGCGACGCAATATACAGTTGGGATACGTTATGTAAAAATGTATGATATACAATGTTCACAGTCGTGTAACTGCAAGTCTCAATTTACATAAGAAATTCAACTTGAAATCGTACACGTGGTTTAACTTGGGACGAGCGAAAGGTGTCTCTTCCTTCTTCAATACTGACGCCACTTATACGCAACCTTTTTGTAATTACAAGTTATTTTACTCACACGTAAATGCTGCATTCTGATAAGATAATCCGACCACGTGACATATTTTTCATCTCCCGATGAGCGCAAACCGTATGCGTTTTTAAACGTAAATATTCATGACAGTACTCCTTTTGTCATAAAGAAGTTGCAGAATAACTTTTATAGTCTGTGCATTCGAATTGGCGTTGTTTTCATCCTGCAAATGACGTCATAGTTTGACGCGAATTTCAACGATATACCGTTCGACGAAACAAAATCGAAGCTGAAACTTTATTAGTATACCAGCGTATTCAAGTCCGCTGTTGGCCTTAACAATATTAACATAGCATTATCAATCCTTTTCCTTAGGAGGTCACGGGCTCGATCCCGACTATGGAAGCGTTCTCAACATCTACTCTTAAGATGACACGTAATGTCACAAGCAAGGAAACGGACTCGAAGTTGTCTAGTTTAGCCTAAGGCTTTCGGTGAAATCGATCTTAAATAAATAAGTTAAAACAAAATAGTTTTGCTTACTTTATAACTTGACATCACTATTAATGAAAATAAATTATGCAAGATACATACCCAAAGGCTACCGTGTCGGATGTTTTTCCCACACATAAACTGTTGGGGTGTAACGTTCTAAACTCCTGTTTAAAGTGGTATCTTACCGTACCGTTTCAAAAGGAGCCCTTCCAGGCCATGCATACGCACATGATGCCCTGTTAAGTTTAAGTAATTTAAGTACATTTCTCTATATTGAGCTGGTCTTGTTATTGATCTTGTTTTCCATGTTCTTATATGTCATGTTCAAAAGATAAATGCACTTGGTTCGGTCGCATTGTAATATTAAATTAAAATCAAACGCTGTCATGCCGGTAACTTAGCAAACGTTCATCATAAGTGTGTGTATACATATACAAAATTTGAAACATATGAGCAGGCCGGAATTAATTGAATCAACTTTACAGACACAAAGAAAGACGTCAAGTCAGTAATTACCAGTACAAGTTCGTAAATGGGATTACACATACACACATTACTCTATGATTACAATAAAACGCATGTTCGCAGCCAGTCAAAGTTATTATGGATATGTAAATATTTTACGTTTGTAAATACACAGAAAATATAGCGTACAAATAGTGCAGACAAATCAGAGTGAATATTTTGACATACATTTGCTGCCTTTTATCATTTGAGTATATTATATGACATATATAATTTGACTGCGATTAATGTAATGAAATGCGAGTTCATTCAATATGTAGTACGTATAAGGTCACCATTATTTATCTTCCGTCTGCCAAGAGCATGATGAATGCACAGTTTTTAATTCAATCTTTCCCCATAACAAACCATTCAAGTTGGGTGTGAATGGTTTTCTCTCGATTTATTTACCCACAAATCATGCATGTGTGTGCTCATTACTTGTTCTATCTAAGATTAGAATGGAAATTGCATTAATGATCGCAACTGTTGAATCGATCGTAATAACATGGAAGTGAAGTTTTATTTATTAGGTTTGGTCAGTGTATATAAGCGTTTTTTTATCAGTTGCAGCATATTTGGTAATAACATGCTGGCATCTTGAACATTTACATTGAACGTGGAACGATTGTACTTTATGTCATAACCAGTGTTTACTTGATCTGTATAACTTCGATTATGAATGTAATATGTAAAACTGGCATCCTAGTGTGTTCATTTTAATAAATTATGCAAATAAGCCTATCTAAATACAAGCGGATATAAGCTATTTGCGATTTAATACTTTCCGGATATCGCTTTTTTATTATGGAAATTAAATGCAAAATGTGGGATTGATTTCAATAAAAAGTATTAATTTTGTCTTAGAAATGGGTTTCACTTTGGAATCCGTACATAATGAAAGATGACACGTTGTTCTATACCGTTACAGAAGGTTCTAATGCCGCCAGAGATGTGTTAAATCCCATTAGTTGATTCTAAGCATCGGCAATTGCAAATAGCAGTACGTTGGATTTCAGTCGATTGTCAATTGGATAATACGTGTTTGTGGATGATTTTGATTATATTTTTTAACAAATAGTATTGATTTTTGTTCGTTTAAATAGCATAATTACTAATTGCTTTAATATATGTTTATATCTCGTGTCTGAAGATCGTTATTAATGATAAAATTTCATATTCGGTCGTGTTTTGACTTCATTAATTCTCTACATAATGACTTAATGTTGGAAATATGTGTTATTTAAAAAACTTTTTATGTCATGACATTCCCATTGTTTCACTATACGGAGCTGTTGGTTTTTTAGTATCATTTTATAATTTCCCTAGTCGACTGAAGCCGCATAAAGGCACTGCTCGCGAACACCAACTTTTTAAACGTGACAGTATACATCCGTTTGGGAAACAACTGTCAGCACATACTAATAATATTATTTTTGATATGATTACTTTCAAATCGAGTCTAACATATTATATATATAAAAATACAGATAATCTACTAAAAAAAGGAGAAACGACTGACATCAACTGTGGAGAATATGTTTAAATGATAACTTTGAATGCGTTATATTATGTGTTGTTTCGTTCTATGTTTTCACCAAACAGCTTCCCGGTTGAAATCAGAGAGAGGGGAGGAAGGGGCGAATAAATATTGTCATAACCAGTCCTTACCGTTCGTAATGTGGATTTGTCACGCTCGAAAACATTCAAATGTTCCTTCGTTTATTAATAATAATTATGACAGAACCTACAATAAAATACACATAGACAAAACACGGTTTGTTTATATTTATAAAAAAAAAACATTGGTCTATAATTATTTTTTTAAAGGAATATTGGTTACGTTCTTAACATGTCCAAGCTGTACGCTTTACGTATGTATGACATCCGATCGAAGAACAAGTTTACTTTTTATACTTCGATGAATGATTCTAGATATTGTCCTTTGTTAAGTGTTGCTTCGGTTATGTTCGTTACGTCAACGATGTCATGCCATTTCATTTGTTTGTGATCAATAAAACAGATGTTGCACATTTCAACATGCAGACAAATAGGTACATAATTATAATGCCAGAAACTGATGGCTAATCCGTATTATGTCAAACATCGATCATCGTCAAAACAATATATACATAGTCGTTTGCAACTAGGTCTAATCTAATACTTAGCACAGAATTAATCATAAAACAACTGTATGCAAGCCTTGGAAGTCAAACACAGTATCTACTATACATATAATGACTATCAAAGTGAACGTAATCCGTTGTTATTCAACATGATAACGATGGGCGTTTAAAAATATTCGAACATTTCTGTCCAGTGTATCTGGTTCATATTTTTACAATGTTAACGAGGTAATATGTTATTTCAACAATGCATCGTTTATCTTAGACGTGCTTTTCACCACAAAACATGACAACACACTGACAGCATCATGTTGTTTACACATCTGTTTATCATTCCTTTTTCTTCAAAGTATAAGAGGTTCAGTCATCGTTAAGATTTAAAGTAACGGCAGCAGACGTACCCTTTGCAAATATATATAAAAAAATTATCACCTGTTTGCATCTTCTACTTATGTTCGTGGGTAGCATCCAAACAAAGCACCTGTATTTACCCTGTAGACAATACATATGTTTATTGACTTAGCCATGTCACGTGCTGGCCGGGTATTTTTGCATAATAGGTAAGTCGCTGGTCAGGAGCTTTTAATGTATCGAGAGTACACAACATGTCGTCATAAAATACAAAATATATAACTTTTCATATCCAGAGTAGTAGATTTGTATAAGGTTCGAGTGACTGTATAATATCATTCGGGGTCAGAAAGAAGTTGTGTAACTAATTGATCTTTTGACGCACATTATCATTCATCAGATATGACAGATATCAATGTATGAAAGTCACTGTACGCTGACAGCACCGTGAATAAATTGAATTCAAACTAACATAATCTTGTCGAGTTATTAATCTCTTTATAGTCTAAAAGGGACTGTAAACCACGAATGATGAACAAAGAAAAGTTCTAAAATACCGTATTTTTTTACAATTTTTAGTTTATATTGATTAAAATATCACGACTGGTATATAATATTACTTGAAAAAAAAAATTACTTTATTTTTTTATTTATTTATTTTTACTGGGTATGTCTACCAGGTAACTACCAGTTAACTATAAATAACGCAAGTAGATTGATCATCATCGTTACGTGGTAAACCCAGGAATGCACATTGTGCATGCGTAGTGAATTGTATACATTTTATATATATAACACGATCAATCTACTTGCGTTATTTATAATGTGTATATCGTTATGTCACCTGTTTTCGCTATGTACTTTCGATTTCACATTGCGAAATTTATAACCGAATATACTTAAAATATGAACTTTTTCAAGTAATGTAATATACCAGTCGTGATATTTTAATCAATATAAACAAATAATTGTAAATAAAACGGTATTTTAGAACTTTTCTTCTTTCGTCATTCGTGGTTTACAGTCCCTTTACGTCTGCGGCAGTCTGATTGTATTATGATGTATAAATGCCAAACGTAAAGCTAAATGTCTTGAAGATAAAGTTTAACTCATCAGAGAACATACAAACCGATGCTACCTTTTGTTCAATTAAACTTAAAGTAAGTTGTGGTTTTGAAAAGATGCACCGCACTATAACATAATTATGCCGGTGAAAAGTATTTATACGAATTATGTCTAGACACGCAATATTTACCATTTGGTTTAATGCTAATTACATAACTCATTATGATTAATTTGATCTACATTGCTAATCACTAGTTGTATAAACTAAATTAAAGTCTGCAAAGTATAAATAGTATGCAATATAGACCGTTAATCTGTCATATTTATGTTACGTTGTCTTTCAACTGGTTGAACCCTAATGCATTTTGACTCTTTCAATGCGGATGTCATCACTCTTTATGTTGAATTGTGTGATGTCCGGCGAAGTATAAACAATTAGTGAATGCACATAGATGATATACTTGACGTATACTCAACCTCTTTGTAATTACAAGTTATTTTACTCTCACGTAAACGCTGCATTCTGAGTTGATAATCCGACCACGTGATATATTTTTCATCTCCCGATAAGCCTATAAGTATGCATTTTTAAACGTAAATATTCATGTCAGTACTACTTTTTCATAAAGAAGTTGGAGAATAACTTTTATAGTCTGCGCACATCGAATTGGCGTTGTTTTCCTTCGGCAAAAGACGGCATAGTTTGACGCGAATTTCAACGATATACCGTTTTACGAAACAAAATCGAAATCTAAACTTGAGTATTATGCCAGCGTATTGAGGTCCGTTTTTGGCATTTACAATATTTACATAACACTTACCGTACCTTTTCTTGTTTGTAATTTCAAGTACTGATTGCAGGTGTCTGAATGTAATCGGTGTATGTACTGTCCTGAACATTACGTCTGATTTGCGCCGTCGACGTTTATGCAACGTAGGCGTAATTTTCCGGACAGTTCATACACCAATCAAATGCATCAAACTGTTGTTCAATTATTAAATAAACCTTAGTCAGACAACACAACAATACTGCTTTATTTTCGGTTTTACGGAGCAGGAATTCTTAATTAAAATGTAATTCAATATGAAACGTCGATTAAATATACTGTGCCGCACAATGTATTTCCGCTTCAAATTAGACGTCGCGTGTAATCACGAATGTAATGCAAAGCATTCCTCAATACACATCGGATGGCAGTAGACAATAAGAAGTATGCTGCAGGCACTACATCAGCCCCATATGCATCGACGGGAAACAGTTTCCCTTTCAAACACATTATTGACGTGTGACACGTATACATATGTATTCAGTTCTCTGTATCTCGTTTGTTTCTATATTTGTGATAAAGGTATTGCAAAGTGCAATTATGTGCGTGTAGTTTTAAGATGTTAGAACTGAATAACATGCCGATTAAACTGAAGGGGAAAGGCTTTGTGAGATAAGCCTTTACGAACTAAAATTATATACAAAAATCTTATGCTACATGAACGTCAAAAATCCAAAAATGGACTAGCGCTAACGGATATTAAATGGAGTATCAAATATAATATACACACAACCACCCATTTTTTAGAAAGCATAATTTATTAAATACATTGAACAATCAATATTAATGTCATTTAGATACCTGTTACAGTAAATGTTATTTTGACGAATGATAATCGACGAATGTCGTGGTGGAATGATTCGCGATCAGGAGGTCACGGGCTCGATCCCGACTATGGAAGCTTCCTCAACATTTACTCTTAATAGGACACGTACTGTCTCAACCATGGAAACGGACTCGAGGTTGTCTATTTCAGTCTCAGGCTTCTGGTTAAATCGATCTAAAATACTTAAGTTAAAACAAAATAGATTGGCGCACTTGATATCTTCATTTCACCATTAATGAAAATAAAGTATGCAAGCTACATACCCAAAGGCTAGCGTGTCGGATGTTTTTCCCACACATAAAGTGGTGGGACTTAACGTTCTAAACTCCCACTTAAAGTATTATATAATCGTACTGTTTTAAGAGGATCCATGCCATGCAATGCATTCTTACACGAAGCCTTTTTTAAGTTTAAGTAATGTTATTACAGTTCTCTATATTAAGCTGATCTTGTAATTTATCTAGTTTTCCATTTTCTTATTTCTCTATAATAAGCTTATCTTGTAATTTATCTAGTTTTCCGTTTTCTTATATGTCATGTTCAAAAGATACATGTATTTGATTCGGTCGCACTGTAATATTAAATACAAACCTAACGCTGGCATGCCGGTAACTTAGCAAACGTTCATCATAATTGTGTTTATACATATACAAAATGTGAAACATATAAGTAGGCCGGAATTAATTGCATCAACTTTACAGACACAAAGAAAGACGTCAAGTCAGTTATTACCAGTCCAAGTTCGTTAATGGGATTACACATCCACACATAACTCTATGATTACAATAAAACGCATTTTCGCAGCCAGACACAGTTATAATGGAAATGTAAACCTTTTACGTTTTTAAATACACAGCATAGTATAGTGTAGAAATAGTGTAAAAAGAGACCAGAGTGAATATTTTGACTTACACTTGCTGCCTTTTATCATTTGAGTAGATTATATGGCATACATAATTTGCCTGCAATTAATGTTATTGCATGCGATTTCATTCAGTATGTAGTATTTATTAGGTTCACCGATATTTATCTTCCCTCTGCGAAGCCAACGATGAATGCGCAGTCTTGAATTAAATCTTTTCCCACGTTCAGCATTCAATTCAAGTTGGTTGTAAATTGTTAACTCTCGATTTATTTACCCACAAATCATGCATCTGTGTATGTATCTTTTTCTATGTAAGATTGGAATGGAAATTACATTAATGTTCGAAACTGTCGAATCGATCGTAATAACATGGAAGTTAAGTTTCATTTATTAGTTTTAGTCAGCGTTACAAGTTATTTTACTCTCACGTAAACGCTGCATTCTGACTTTTTTCATAAGGAAGTTGAAAAATAACTTTAATAGTCTGCGCACATCGAATTGGCGTTGTTTTCATTCGGCAAATGACGGCATAGTTTGACGCTACGATATACCGTTCGACAAAACAAAATCGAAACTGAAACTTGAGTATAATGCAAGCGTATTGAAGTCCGTTTTTGGCATTTACACTATTTACATAACACCTACCGTTCCTTTTCTGGTTTGTAATTTCAAGTACTGATTGCAGGTGTCTGAATGTAATCGGTGTATGTACATTGTACTGTCCTGACCATTACGTCTGATTTGCGCCGTCGGCGTTTATGCAACGTAGGCGTAATTTTCCGGACAGTTCATACACCAATTAAATGCATCAAACTCCTGTTCAATTATTTAATAATCCTTAGTCAGACAACACAACAATACTGCTTTATTTACGGTTTATGGAGCAGGAATTCTTATTTAAAATGTAATTCAATATGAAACGTCGATTAAATATACTGTACCGCACACTGTATATATATTTACATTAAAAGTAGAAGGAGTGTACTTTATGCCATTACCAGTGTTTACTTGATCTGTATAAACTTCGATTATGAATGTATAATGTAAAATTGGCATCCTAGTAATTTGTGTTCATTTTAATAAATTATGCAAGTCAGCCTATCTAAATGCAAGCGGACATAAGCAATTTGCGATTTAACACTTTCCGTAAATCGCTTTTTTATTATGGAAATTAAATACATAATGTGGGATAAATTTCAATAAAAAGTGTTAATTTTGTCTAAGCAATGGGTTTTACTTTGGAATCCGTACATAATGAAAGATGACACGTTGTTCTATACCCTTACAGAAGGTTGTAATGCCGCCAGAGATGTCTTACATCCCATAAGTTTATATTCTAAGCATCGGCAATTGTGAATAGCATTACGTTGGACTCAGGTTGATTGGAAATTGGATGATACGTGTTTGTAGTGACAAGTAAAATTATTTATTTGTGGACGATTTTGCTTTTATTTTATAACAAATAGTATTGCTTCGTGTTCGTTTAAATAGCATAATTACTAATTGCTTAAATATATGGGCATATCTCGTGTCTAAAGATCGTAATTAAGGATAAAATGTCATATTCGGTCGTGTTTTGATTGCATTAATTATCTACATAATGACAAAATGTTGGAAATATGTGGGGGTTTTTAAACTGATTATGTCATGACATTCCCATTGTCTCACTATACGGAGCTGTAATTTTGATTATCATTTTATAATTCTCTTTTTTCCTAGACGACTGGAGGCGCGTTAAGGCTTGGCTTGTGAACAACGGCCTTTAAAACGTGACAGTATACATCCATTTGAGAAACGACTGTAGGCACTGAAAAATAATAATATATATTCTATGATGGCTTTCAAATTGAGTTAAACATAAAACACAAATAATTATACAGATAATATACTTTAACTTATGAGAAACGTCTAACATTAACTGCAGCGGATATTTGGAATAAAAACTGTGTATGCGTTATATTATGTTGTGTTTATGTTCGACGTGTTCGCCTCTTTTCCAATTACATCACGACTGCCAGTCATCCGACTAACACTTTTTCTGGGAAGGCTTATCAGAGATAGCAGAAGAGGGTCCGAAGAAACAGTGTAATGACCAGTCCTCACCAGTGGCCAGAAGGCTAACTCGAGATCCTCGGATATGTAGACCAGTATCAACTGGTCAATGTAAAGTAAATAAATGTGTTGCTCACGTTAAAACTTGGTTGTGTTCCCAGTGAGTCCAG
Organism: Dreissena rostriformis; assembly: GCA_007657795.1. Classification (NCBI taxonomy): domain Eukaryota; kingdom Metazoa; phylum Mollusca; class Bivalvia; order Myida; family Dreissenidae; genus Dreissena; species Dreissena rostriformis. The sequence continues at coordinate 686,265 of VMBQ01000298.1, forward strand.
TTTCTCAAAAAGAAAAGCGTTTGAACTTAAAAACAAATGCTTAATGTGTTATAACTACAATTTATTTTTACAATGTACATTTTAAGTAAAGTTAATATATGTAATGGCAGGGAATACAAATTAACGCAAAATAAGTAATGTGCTTATGTCATAAATTGGTTACGAACAAACAAAGCATCATATTATTCAGCACACTGATTTTACACATACTTTAAAAATAGGCCTTGGATAAAGACATGTACATTTAATTCAACAATATGTCTTCAGTGTAAACCGAAAACATAAAACAATGGTTTTCTTTGTTGATCACACGTTGAAAGGTCTACAGTGAATCAAATACGAGTACATGGATACATTTGGCGATATACATTATTCATAAAAACATATTGTTAAAGCCGTTGATAACCAATGCACATAGAGTCAAAATGTATTCCAACATGTCGTAACGAATGTATCGGTAGTTAGTTTGTTGAGTCATTTAGAACGTTGCGTTGTTTTATTTTGACGCATACGTCTTGTAGAAACGGGCGACGGGTTTTTTTTATGAGTTTTAACTCATTTGGATGGTAAACACTTCAATTATGAAGTTGTTGTTGTTAAACAGCTTGAACCGTGAAACTATGCTTTATCATTTTAACACATTCCTACATGGATAAAACATGTAACAGAAAAACATTTTTCTCAGGATGTCGAATACAATTACAGCACACAATATTACTCAATTTAGTTATAGTATCAACGTTTTAAATGTATGCATTAAAATGCCGCATTATTGAAAAATGCTACATGCAATATCATGAACAGTTTAGTTTAACAAATACCATACATAGGCACGACATAACCAAGTCACATTAACACAATAATATTTAGTACTGTTTATGTATACATCTCATAGTTATTTATTATAAGTTATTAAAGTAATATTTTAATTATTATTGAATTATTCTTACTTCTACGTTTACTATGCAACTTAATTGATACGGCTCCTTTCACAAAATATAACGTCGAAGCTATTTAGTACTAACGTCATCCATGCATTCTTACAACATGTTTTATCGTCTATAGGACTTATTTAAATATTCATATACGTTTAACCGAAACATATATACAAAACAGCATATCAAACTTAAGTATGGTGTTTAAATCCTAAGTAAATGATAGTTTGCTAAAAACGTCTGTTTTTAAGTGTTGCATCGATTTGTTTAACGTTTAACATTTTGTCGACATAGGAAGTTTTGTTTTAACACGGAATCAAAATACCACTGATGATTTTGGCAACTGTGTAAAACATGTGATATTCAACTTATACCAAACAACGAATTTGTTAACAACTATTGCTAACAAAAATCTATACGTTTACACGGCATGTCATCTGTCTTGAATGATGGGTTACCATGCTGGCAGCTTACTGACGGTATTTGTTGGCAGACTGTTTTATGTGTTTTTCTCCATTAACTCTTCCGAAGGATTTTTCTACATATAACTATAGTGCTGTATATTGACTGCTGGTCAACGTTTACACGTTAAGAACAGAAAAAAATAAAGAATGCGTAAATCTGAATTTTTTAGACATAGTTGTATTTGTTGTTCCTTGTTTATGGCGTTTTGTGAATAACATTTATCAACTTGAATGTTGTAAAGTGTTTAAGCCTTAATCTACTTTAAATTTCTAGAATGAATCTACATTAACATGAATCATTTTGCACCCTATTTGGTTCAGATGAAGATCTTCAATGAGCACAAGGGTCCTTTAATCTCTATCTTCCTATAAAAGTAAAACTGTTCGAAGTTAGCACATTCGGGTATGCGCATGTTAACTCGTTTACTGTTTGTCCATAATACTTCAATGGAAACTTTAAACAATTGGCTAATTTACTTTAATATTTTTACAGAAAGTAATTTCACTAATCGCATAAAATCGAAGATAGCAATTTTGAGTGCACTGTTCTCCAGCCAAATACATCTGATTAGTGGTGCTTTGTGTATGATTCGCCGCCACGAGATATGGTTATGCCTTTATTTGTTCCGCAAAACGTCCTGTCATTGTGCAGGTTCTACATCCGTAAAGGATAACTATTAAGACAATAAGATCGTACACGTACACACACATTCATCGATATACATCCTTTATATCAATCTGTGCGTCGCTTTCTGAATGTAGTTTTAACAAATTTTAAATGCTTTTCAGTTGAGAGCAATAATAGACAGATCCAACATTTACGAATCATGCTGAATTCAGGTTGGAGACCTGTCTCAGACAGTTAACGCTAAATAACATCAATGTGCATGTTCGCCAAATTTGCGTTCTCGTCAGGCGGCTGTCGCCTGTTGCCAATTGATTCTCCGAGAAAACGGAAATGTCAATCAATTAGCGTTTGGCAGACTGTTTGAATCTCGACATGGATAAGAAATGAACTACAGATAAAATTTGTTTTGAATACCAAATCTGCTGTAATATTTCACTTTCATTTTCGATAGGTAAAACTGACCAAAAGAAATGCGATTAACAGTTGCATGCCGCTAGATAAGGGATTCGCTCGTCTCAGGTGTGAAATCTGTCTAGACCTTGAATTTATCCACAACATTCTACGTTGTCCGTTTACACGCAATATGTTTCGCGATAAGATGCATTATTGCTTAACCTGGTTCGTGTAGGATAATGTAATTGTGTCTTATCACTAATGGTATCGACCATAGAATTCTCATTTCGGATTTATGCAAACACGTTCTTTTATCAAATGTATTAATACTGCAACAGTGGGCGCTATTATCAACGTTTTATGTGAGTTAGTTACAATTTGATCCAAAATAAGTAAATCGTGTATGTTCTTCACGTTTTTCTTCTTCTATTTTCATAATTATCAAAACGTCTATTTTAAGTACAAAAGTCCATGAGGAATTTCGTCTTACTTTCCGCTAATATGTCTGACAAATTGTTCTAAAGATATTTGCACATAGACAGTATGGTGATTGATTGAAGTTAGGAGCGACATACGATACAAAATCGGTTCTTTATGTACATTATTTTAATACATGTATTTATGTCAGCATTCTTACTTCAGAGGTTCTACTATGAGATCGCCGTTAGACTTAATGCTTTATGGAACTTATTTTCTTACTAAATCTCTCACTCTTTTCAACGCCTTATTTATTTCTGCATCTGATAAATGCATAATATATAGTTATTACGATATCACATTCATTTTTATGAATGTATAGTATTTTTCTGAACGATACATGTAAGTGTGAATAGTTTGTTTACCAGAGTCTATAAAACGTTTCTCATTTTATGAACATGGTGTAATATCCTACAATGGTTAGAATCAACAGATGTTTTTTTTCAGCATTATTTCACATCACATATATTGTAACATCGATTTCCTTCGAACAGTTAAAGAATGTAATTCACTGATACTTTTCTTAAATTTAATCCATCAATTGTTCACGCAAACATCGCGTTATTCGAGTACATTCGACATTTTTACGAAATCAAAAATAAAGTCTCACCAGTTTCATTCCGGTTTTACATCCCAACACTCTTATAAACACTCATAATAGTATTATAAATTAATCCATCTTAAACACACGTGTGTATACACGCGTTAACTCGTTAAACGACTGCGTACCGAATGACCTGAATGCCGCAATCAAGTGATTTCGTTAGCTGTGTCGTAAAATATGCTCTTTAGAATTCAAACAGTTACGCAATCGGGTGAGCACATTAGCGAGGCGATAAGAGTGTCTGGCTTCCACGCGGGCGACCCTAGTTCAAAAATTAATTTGTCACTGCCTTTGTAATTCATTGACGTGTTTTTAATATATGGACACGTATTGCAATTTAGCAACACTGAATATTTTGTTTAACATATGACTGACATGTGTACAAAATACGATGAGTGTAATGTCGTGTGATTTTTTAAATAAACTTCTATGATGTAATAATGACATTATTTAATGCTTTAGCTATATATCACGGTAAATTGATTTTTTATGTTATTCTCATTGAGGTTTTGGTAACACAACGCGCTGAAAACGTGTCGTTTACAATTCTATGAATTTCTACTGATAAAAATGAGGTATTGAAATGGGAAAGTACGGTAAACTGCCAAATTATGTATATACGTCAAGATGTGTTTTCTTTGAATCATGCAATCAAGTGAAATTTCTCTTACCGGGTATGCTATTATTCGTAGGTATTAATATTTGTATTTACCAATGAGGTTGAATGCATTTTTTAGAATCATTTTTTTCTGAAAGTATAGGCGCTCGTTACGGCTTCATTCAGAGATGCATAACTTCATTTCATCGTACATACGAAAGTTGTAATTCATTCGATCGGGTTGATTAATTGCGAATAATTTGAATTTATACTAATTAGTATTGCTTTTTAATGAAGTGCAATGCTATATGTCAATGTTTATTTACACGTGTGCATTATGTTATTGTCCCCTACCAGTTTCACCGGAGGAGACTTATGGTTTGCGGAGGTCTGTTTGTCAGTCAGTCAGTCTGTCTGTCAGTCTGTCACACTTTTCTGGATCCTGCGATAACTTTAAAAGTTCTTCATATTTGTTCATGAAACTTAAAACATGGACGGATGGCAATATGAAGATTATGCAATGTTTTATTTTGTTCCTACGTCAAGAATTCTGGTTGCTATGGCAACAAATACTTTAAAAAAATCGGACAATAGTGGAGCCGGTAGGGGATATCATTGCTTGGCAATAGTCTTGTTAATTATGTCCTAGTCGTATGTTTTGTATGCCTTCCAACCGGTTTAATATACAATGCTACAAATTGCCCGTTTAGGGAGCTGACACCCCATGTTGTGTTATTTGTTTTGTATTTTATCATAAGTCTTGTATTGTATATACACTTGATAAGTTGCATTAAAATAAAACACTAGTGGAAGTTAAACGAATTTATTTACTGATAATAATGCTGGAGTTGCATTATTCGTATATTTAATATGTAGTATGACTTCCGCATGTCGGTTACTCACACTGCTGTTAATAATCCCGTTTCAACCAAATGCCACCTGTGCATACCGTATATATAGTAAGGTATTTAGATACCGTGAAGTCCGTCGTCCTTTCGTTTTACCTTTATGAATGACGAGCGTGACTCGCATGCGTGACGCGTGTCTGTGCGTCAAGGTTATCTTCAAACAACATTGCCTGCTTGACCGCTTTGCCAAAGGTTGTTTTTTTATGAAATCTACAATAATCGTCTTCTCAAAAAACGTTAGTCACAGAAATGTACTATTTGGTATGTATTATTTAAGTGTTGTCATTCACAACATGTGTTCAAATTATGTCCCTGCTGTTAAAACCTCTTATATAGGAAATTCGTTCAAAAATCTTCTTTGCTGAAAAAACAAAGTCCACGGCTTTCATACTTGGTATGCAGTGTCATCTAGAGCTCCTCTACAAAGTGTATTCAAATTATTCAGCTGAGGTTAATACTGACACGCACTGGATCATAAGTTTTACATTACCTTATAAAGTGTGAAACTTAAAACAAAATCCGTCTGACACAGTAAAGCCCAAGGCTTTGACCGTTCCAAGGCGGTGACCCCAGCTTTTTCTACTACGTGTATAGGTTGTTTCGTTTTGTGCCGACTGTACCGTTTTGGCAATTGGTTCCTTGCCATAAATAAAGGACCACGAAGGTATGTATGCTAGCAATGCAATATTGCTGCAGCTTCTGGAGTTTCACTTCTTTATATTTCATATGCCAAATCATCTATCAAGTTGTTTTTAAATAATAATCCTGGATCGAAATTAACACCGCCACGGGGGTCACTAGCTGTACATAGACTAATTTAGTGAACAGCTTTTTAATGTTCTTGTTTAAAGCTTCTATAGCGCTCAAAATCAACGAAATTTTCGTTATATATTTCGTGCAATAAACCTTACATATAAATAATCATTGTTCCTTATAGCAATTGTCAAAATGTCAACGTTAGGTGTACTCTGGTAACATAGATTACATAGATTTAACGCACCATTACGACTCAAAATCAACGAAAATGTCTTACAATATTTCGCAAAATAAAGTTAAAAATAAAAAATCATATTTCCTTATAGCAATTGCCGAAATTTCAACGCTCGATGTGGCCTGGTAACATAGATTTTTGTAGGTACAATATGCTCGTTTTTATTTTTTTGTTACACAAAAAATTCCATATTAATTTCCCGCAAAAATATCTATTCATACGACACACGAACACTAAAATTGTACCATGTTAGTGTTCATGTGTCGAAATATCATAAAATGGAATTAAATATGCCACAACTAATGAAAACGACCATTTTGTATAAATCTACGAACATTTTGAGTAGTAATGGGGCTTTAACAAGATATACAATGCTCTTTTTTATTTGTGTGTGGCACAATAAATTCCATTTAAATTTCCCGCAATGATATCTATTCATACGACACATGAACACTAAATCGGTACATGAACATGGGTTGAATATATTGTATCACAAAAAAAAGAGCATTTTGTATCGTGGTAAATCTATGTTACAGTAAAGTTAGCGATTATGTTCCGCGTTTAGTCGGTACAAAATCGCTAAAAAAAATAGCGTTTTTAACCGATTCAACCGCTTAATAGATTTTCAGCGGATATTACGCGTTTTAAACGGATTTCATCGGTGTTTAAGCGTTTTCATCCGTTGAATTGCGCAACCACTTGTTTAAGCGAGTTTACGCGATTAATCGCTACGCATGCGCATTTGTCCAAACCGCTGAAAAAGCGCTGATTTGGCGGAGCCTAAAAGAGGTAGGTGTGTCCTAAAATATTTATTTATAGATCCTTGCTTATCCGTGTGTTATCCATTTTCAGTTTGAACGTTATTATTTTATTTCATTTTACTGTTATTGTGTATCAATAGCAATTTATTCGTGGAAGATTCTTCGCTAATTAAAATAGTGAGCACAGTAAATTTTAACAACATCAAACAATGGTAATTAAAGTTTTGTATTATTAATTACTCATAACTATTAGTTATTATTTATAATGGTTGTATTTTTATGTCGAGGTTTTATTTGCATTTGTATTTTTCTATCACGTATTATTTATTGTAAATATAACCCATACCGAACAGTACAATAACATTAAAGTCCGAGAAGTCTAAGGAAATGGGCGGGGACCGAAATTATTGGGGTCCGAGATGTCCAGACATCTTTAATAATTAATCAAATTAGTAAAATACCCTTTTCACAATAAGCCAAAGTCGATAGGAGCGCGAAGTCACATGAATCGCAGAATTCCAGAACGAGGCTGAACGTGTTGCCATTTATAATACCACGCAATGCCGCATCTAATTGTCTTCAGCAAATCTCGATATTTCTGAAAGAAAAGCTTGAGATCAATCCATGTCCCCCGATCCCGCGCTCCCACAGTTTAGGAAGGTACAAGCACGGTTCCACTAGGCCAATCATACTGTACTGTCTTGATTACCGTGACACAGAAATATCCTCTCCAGTGCCAGGAAGCTTCGCGATACGCCTTTCTATATCAACAGAGACTTCCCCAGAGAGCTGGTAAACGCACGTAAACAACTGTGGCCACAATACAAACAACTACGCCAAGAGTACCCAAAAAGTAAAGTCAGTATTTTTTATCCAGCAAAAATAATCAAAGATGGCCGTGTCGTCTTTGATGTTTTTCCAGATTGGGATATCATATTGAAAGGCAGTCGTGTTGCCAAGGATAAAACTTTGTTTACAAACACAAACACACAGTCTCCGACGAGTCATTCACAAAATCCAAAAACACAGCCATCAAATCCAAGTTTTCCTCGTGCCCAGTCATGTAACAGAGCTGTATCACAGGAGCGTAGCCAGCGAACCGACTACCCCGCCATAGAGCATAGAACGCCACGTAAAGAACAATCTCCCTCGCTGTCTAGGAGAAGGCATCCTCACCAACACGCTCCCAGCAGGAAACCACCAAGTCGCCAGCCCGAAACGTCCCGACAGCCTCCGGCATCCAAGCCCTCGACTACTATCCAACGGCCCTGGGATATTCCTAGTAACACACACGGTCCGGGTATTGCAAACTAGGAACCCGGGGAAAGACATTGTGATCCGCATCTGAAAAACAATCGCATACAATTAGGAAGTTTAAATGTGAGTGGACTGAAGAAAAGATTTCATATACCGGAATTTGTAAAATTTATAAACACTTTTAATATTTTTCGTGTCTGTGAAACGCATGCTGACTTGTCAGATATCCTTGATATACCAAATTTCTTCTTTGTATATAAGCACCGTTCCCAAGCATATAAAAGAAAGTCTGGAGGCATTGGGGTTTATATCAGAGACTGTATGTCCCCTTTCGTAACATTACTCCAAACTTCCACAGATTATGTCCTTTGGTTGAAAATTGATAAGCAAATCTTTGGTCTGGAACAAGATATAATCATTGGAATTATGTAAATACCCCCTGAAAATCACGCTTTTTTATCACTGACCAATTTAGCATACTAGAGGATGAAGTAAACACATATTGCAATAACTACAAGTATGTTTTCCTAGCTGGTGATGCGAATAGCAGGGTAGGCACACTTCGAGACTACACCTTACCCGACCATCATACTAATAAACTTTTTGGAATCGACTTAGAGCTGCAAAACGATCTTTACAAACACACTCTTCTAAAAAATCTGTCAATCCCTTTGACCAGAAACTCCATAAACAAACGCACCAACTCACATGGCTTCTTACTACTGGACATTTGTAAAAATAATAACATTTTTATATTAAATGGCAGATTGTTTAAGGACAAATCCACCGGCGCCTATACGTTTAGAGATAAATCAGTAATTGATTATGTGTTAGCAACAGCTGAAAGTTTTAGATTTATAAACAACTTTGAAATTATAGAGACTGACCCACTGTATTCTGATGGACATAATGCTTTATCTTGGGAAATAGACCTTACCCTGCCCCAGGTGAAAAAATCAGACAAACAAAAAACACCAAATTACCTCCCTTGGCAACCTGACCAATCAGCCCAATTCATAAGCAACATTGACTTGCCACGGCTTGATGAAATATATTCTAGCCTTAACACCTTACCCCAGTCACAGCAAACCCTAGATTATATAACACATGAATTACAGAGTATTTTCCACAAAGCTGCCACAGATACATTACCCAATAAAGGAACTTCTTACAAAACCAAATACCAAAACAATAAATCATGGTTTGGCCCAAAATGTCACCAAGCCAGGGAGAAGTATCATGAGGCTATGTTAAATACAATAATTCAAAAAGCAATGATAATAAACTGCAACTAAAAAATGCTAGTAAAAACTATAAAAGAACAATTAACTTTTACATGAAAAGAGAAAAGCAGTATTCCAGTGTTAAACTAAGAGCTATGCATGAAAAAAGCCCCAAACGATATTGGAAATTCCTTAGAAGTCTTAAACCCAAAGCTAAAGAAACAAGCTACCTATCTACTGAGTTATTTTATGAACATTTTAAAGAGATCAATACTTCCTCTATCTATGATGATCGCTTCAACTATGAATCTGAAAGCATCCCTGATACAAATGATTTCCTAAATGCAGAAGTAATTGAGGGCGAAATACTCAAGTGTGTAACAAAATTACAAAATTCTAAAGCGCCTAGCCCATCTGACCAGATACTAAATGAATACATTAAGTCTACAAAAGATATAATGCTTCCGTTTTATTGTAAGCTATTTAATTGTGTATTACAAACAGGGACAAGATAAGTATTGATGCAAAGCATCAAAGGGCGTCGGGAATTTCAGTGTAAAAGGCACTCAATGAAGTTACATGGAACGATTTTTTTTCTACTGTAAATATTGATATATTGGCCGATTATTTTAAACAAAAAAGAAAAAAGATACTGGTTTCTTTTATACCTAATGATAAAATATGACATTTCTGCAGTAAATAACAGCAGTGAAAAGAACAAAATTGTTCTTTTCACCGGTGAAAAGAACAAATTTTCAGAATTTCTTTTTCTATTTTTAGATTATCATATCAAGATGAACTTCCCTTGTTTATATCCTTGTTTATATTTGTTCTATGATCACGAGTAAAATAAAATCGATTATCCACCGAATCCAACATATTTTCTTTTAATTTTATGCTTTTTTTTACCGTTTATTTACATTGTTAAAGAGTTAACTGAAGAATTTCCCTGAAATAATGACTTCATTTCGTAAACAAAATGATGTCAAAAATGACGTCATTTCAATGTATTGAGGCACGCCACGGGAGAGAGGGTCACTTTTCAGCGAAAGGGAAATTATAATTAATTATTTTCTTGAAAAAGGGGCATAAAAGAAACAGAAAATTTGTTCATGTCAGTGTAAGA
>VMBQ01000298.1:698782-714826 GCA_007657795.1 Dreissena rostriformis
TTACAGATTTTCTAATAAATGATTTTTTAAAGAAGACTTAAAAACAGACAATCTATCAATCTGTGTTATACTGGAGGGTAAATTGTTCCATAATGAGCATCCCGTGTAACAAAAGGACTTTGACCCTAAACCTTTGACCCTGGGGACAGCAAATGCACCTTTTTGAGTTGACCTGGTCCTGTATGAATGAATAGAGGCCTGCGGAATAAAATGTTCTCCCATATAGTCAGGGGCCAAACCATTTTGAATCTTAAAAACATGGCCAAGAACAATCTGGTCTACACGTTTATTGACTGGTAGCCAGTTGAGCAAACGAAAATGTTCTGGCCCAATGTGTGCCCTTGCATCGAGACCTAGAACGAACCGCAATAACTTATTCTGGGTGGTTTGGAGCTTATTTTGTAACATTTTTGTGAGACTATGGTACCATATAGAGCAAGCATAATCAAAATGACATTGGATTAAAGACATGACAAGAAGTTTCTTGGTTTGCTGAGTGAGATATTCTTTTTTTCTATATAGATATTTTAACCTGGTGTTGGCCTTCTGAATGACTGAACGAGCCATGGTATCAAAGGACAAAGTTTGATCCAATGTAGCCCCTAGGTATTTGACTGAAGATGTAGATTCAATAATGGTACCATTACAAGAAATATCAAGAGAAGAGTTTGACCTGATTTTATGCCTAGAACCAAATAGAATAGACTCCGTCTTACCTAAATGCAGAGACAACTTATTGTCAACCAACCACTGACTAACCAGATGTAAATCTTCTTTCAATAACCTTTCAATATCAGATTTACACTTACCAGACACAAGAATACCTGAGTCATCTGCATATAGGAGGAGCTTAGTTTTAACCACAGCAGACATATCATTAACATAGATAAGGAAGAGCAGGGTACCTAGAATTGACCCTTGTGGAACTCCACATGATATTGGTATGTTTGCATTGTTTATATTTGTACGACCCTAAGGTACAATGCACATGTTGTGAGACATGTTTACTGTACAGCAACGTGGTTCAAGCAAAGCAAAACTCTACCTTTGTGCAACTATTATTTTTCTAATTACAGTATGCTATATATAAATCATCATGATAACCCTGCTGCTGTTTAATTTACGTTAAACATATTGTACAACATCCTTACAGTCTCGAATAATCCTCCATTTAATTCGTCTCCTAGTGTACACATGCGCCCATAATCACTCACCGATGCAATCGGATAAGTCTACACAAAGTGTGTCTGTCTGAAACGAGGCCGTAAATACGCGTATGTAAACAAGTGCTACTGTACTGGAGCGTAAGTCATGTTATAAAAATAAATACATCACGAACACTTGTTGTTATTTTCAAAATTAGTTTTTAACAGAATTCCAAAGCAACTAATTTGTTTAAGCCATTCTAAAATGTTGTGTTCATAATTATTATACTATTTAAATAATAAACTCATGACTGTATGGGAGTACGTTTGCACTACGATATAAATGTTTCGATTGTGTTTACTTTTAAATGCAAAAACAAAATGGAATTTAATCAGCAATATGTGTTTTGTTTATTTCGGTTCATAAGATCGATGCGTCAGCTTGTATGTATATTTACATTTAGATTACATATTTTAAAGCGCCACTCTTAATGGTACCGTCTAGTATATTGTTCATCTTAATTCGCGCCATTGTTGTCAGAATCGCGCTTCTTAGGAAAGGTGAAGCCATGGCCATGCATGTAGAACAATACTGAATATATTACTAATTTTAAAGTGTGAAGTGGTGATCGCAACATATCAGAGACCGCAAGAGAGCTCAAAGGAGATCCTATCAGATCATTCAATAGATCTTGAGATCATAACAGATGCCAAATGTATGTAAGCGCTATTTATACCCGTCGCTGAGCACTTAGGATTTATGATTCTGCGCCGCACTAAAAAATGAAAATGACTTGGAATTTTAGCTACAATGAAAATGACTTAACATTTTGGCTAAGCGGAAAACACTAATTAGGATAACACCAAATCAAATGCATTTTTAATCCCAAAGCCTAATTCTGTAGAAGTAGATATTCAATGATAAAATTGATATTTTATCAAATGATTACAATTTAAGTGCATTTACAAACAAACCAAAGATTCTACATTTAATAGTATTAAAATCTACTACCCTAAACACTTTTTCAGTTATGATAGACAATACATATTTCGGTATCCAAATACTAGTATCCGAAATGATGCCACAGTTAAATATATTTTTAAGGATCGGCAAAATTTACAATCATAAAAATAAATATGAGCATTCAAAGAATTAAAAGTGTCTTATAGTATTACTTAAGCATACTTTTATTAATATGTGAAGTTAAATCACTTTGATGAATATTAACGATTAAATCCTGCACGATTTCGGTTGGGCTTACATCCCGCCAATGACAGTAAGTTTTAAAATTGAAGCTATCATGATAATCAAAGCATTTATAAAGAAATATCAGTTCAAAACGCAAATACACCATCATCTTGTTTAATGAGAGAGTGTGACGGATGACTGAATCTTACATTAAACAATAGCATTTGTTCGCAGTATGATCTCAACAATAATAAACATGTTTGTGAATACTCTGGGGCCTTACAATACAATGTCACCGCATCATAAAACAGGGTTGTCAAGTTCAGCCATACGGCGATTATCTCTGTTTACCGGTATGCAAATTATGGCCGCCTGCGTATTATATGTATTCAAAAACTACATCGTTAAAACTGTTAGAAAATCCAATAAAAATCGATGAGATCTTAAATACTTCCCAATCTATGTTATTGTAAAAAATATATTATTAATAAATTAATATATAATCTTTGTGGTGATGTTTAAAAAAAAGTTTTTTTTACAGTAAATTGCAAAACAAAAACACAACGATTATTACAGAAAGCTACATGTCCTTGTTTAAGAACTCCCACAAATAGTGCGTGTAAAACGTAATTTAATTAACGCGTTTTATGGAATGGTTCAAGCATAACCAATAATGCAAAGATAATTTTCTTTCCAATCATAACTAGATTGACGTGGAATGAAAACTCTGCTCGGTTTAAAGTATATATGAGTTAACCAAATTTAATTTAGCAATTCCTAATACGTGCTCGATACATAACATTTAAATCGCAATGTTAATGTGAATTAAATTTAATCTTCAACGTCAAAAAGAAAACAATACGTCAGATTTCAAACAGTGCGATCATGGAACGCGGATATCGCGGTAATGAAGCACAAGAAAATGTTGAATGACATGCGAGTATTAACCCGATTTTACTATTCACGACAAACAAGGTATACAACTACAACAAACAAGAAACCAATGAATGTTAAGCCATAAATGATGATGATGTGAATATGGCTCTTAATTGTCGTTTCTAACAAGAAATTTTCTTGTACATAAAGTAAAACAACAACATATATTTGCAAATAATCATAACAACATTGATTAAGCCAAAACAGATAAACACATGTAACGCACAAAGTAAAATACACGAATATAAGGCGGCAATATCGAGTTGTAACAGTTATAATAGGGATACCTCGCAGGAAACGGACTCGGGAGTGTCTCCACAAGCCCCAGGCTTTGTATGCACTCAAGCTAAAAAATATCGGTTGTAATTAATCTAAATATTTATTGAATAAAAAAAGTGTCCTGATTTAACAACTTTCACACAATTATGAATCAAAATTAATCGATTTAACTGTTTATTGTCTACAGTAATGTTTTATAACCTGTTATCATTTGTTATCACGGGTCGTTAAGCACCTGCGACGTATATTTACACGTGTATTGATACCCTAACTCTTCTTGAAAAACGCTTTCCTCGATATTGCACATACCGACTCGGCAGTAATCATGTGGATTTGACAAACGGATACGCCCCAAAAAACGGCGACCCACTAAAACAAATTGAAGTTCTAATTCTGGCATAACGAACGCTCCTCCCAGTAAATACAATTGACCAACTAAAAAAACACAAACGTCTCAATCTGACATTTCAATACGGCACGCCCACTAATGAAATCAATTACGATTAGTTAAAGCCGAAGGCCGGAATTTAATTTAATTTTAAGAGATATATAAAAAATATATTACCGAAATGAAACGTTGAAAATAATTGTAATGTAGGCTATCATTACTTATCTTAACATTAAGACATTATTGATTAATCAATTCTTTCATAATTTATTTAGGGGTCTCACGGCCTCTGTCAAAACGTAACCATTGTAAAGACATTAATTAAATGTATTTAATAAAGTATATAAATATCTTGCCGGATATGAATTCTAAATGAAAAAGTACCGGAGCTTTTCATAAGCAAAACTGTGTAAGATGTCAGGACATGGCATACTTTTTTTTATTTAAAAGTACATATAGCTTTTGCATATAACTTTATTTTTATGTTATTATTTAAATCATGTTAACTGAACTGATTTCATGATTTATTAAAAAAAAATATGAGTATCTAAATTTACGATAACAATTATCAACATGAAAAATATGGTGCCTTAAATAAACTTAAATATCCCCAATGATGTTCTCTACATTTCCTAATCTTAAAAATGCCTTTAAAAAGGCAAAAAGTCTTAATTAACGATAAAAAAAAAACACGAACAAAATAATTGATGTTTCTCTTCGTTAATGACGGATTGTCAATTTAAGCAAAGTAGATCTAATGGTCTTGAAAAAATACCTGCGATAGAGGCACGAAAGCTTTCCCTCAGTGAGAGGCGATGTCCCAATGTTGATTTAAAAGTGTTAATTGGTATGTCTGTTACACCACATGTCTGCACATGTGTTGATACCGTTATTACGATAAGATGCCATGCATCACCTTCTGATAACATTAAAAATGACAATCAAGGAAATAAATTCATGCTGAGTTGTATGACTCTTAATAAAATGCATACGAACCTTGTTTCTATCACCAAATAACTGATAATAATATTTATTTAAAAAATACGAAATAATATGTGATGATCATATCGATAACAGAAACTATTCAAATCTTCAAATATGTAAGATAAACTTGCTTCGCATCCTTTTATTGTTCAGGGACCTATTCAAACATATAGGTCCCTGAAGGTTACAATATACTAAATCTTGTTGGAGTGCAATGCTATACTCTCTAAAAACATGAACATCATTTATCAGAAGTCACAATTCTCTGCAGGGGCACTTGCCATGACTTTATTTTAGAATGTTTCTTTGTGCATGTGGTAGGGAAAATATTTATGTTTAACAGAAATTCACTCTTTTGCTTGAAGGTTGGAGATTACATGAGACTTTGACAGATGGCGGGAAACCCTCATCCACTGGTACAAAGCCGGTAAATAGATGGCCCTAAAACAGTGACCGCTGATTCGCGTCGAGTTCTTTTTTGCAAAACGCATGACCTATCTTTTTTATTGTTTAAATCATTGCGTCTTGGAATGCTCTTTAAGAAAAGGTATGGTTATGGGGGTCTCTATGCGCAAAAGTTTGACTTTATTTTTTGTTAAAGTTATTGCTTTTACATTGAATTTGTGTTTGAAATCTTTTAGTATATTGTGACCTGTATGTTCCTCAGTTACGTTAGTCGTCGCGCGCGAGTATTCAGGGGCGGTCATCCGGGAGTTATCGATTTCTGGGATTGTCTGTGCGTGCTGTAAATCTATAAATAGGACATATCTAAATATAGTGCACATAAGCCCCGCCTTTTCATCGGTTTTCATCGCTACGCTTGCGCAATGAAATAAGCGCAAACAATCGTAAACAAACGCTTAAACACTGTTTAAAACGGTTAAAACGCAGTCGCTATTAATCGCAACCTTGCGGAACACAATCGCTAACTCTATTGTACCAGAGCACATATATATTGCGAAGTTTTCGATGATTTTGAGCGTTATAGAGGCTTTAAAACATATTATCTCAAAGCTTTCATATTAGGTGTGGAGCATCATCTGCAGATCCTCTACAAACATTTGTCAAATAATTCACCTGGGGTCAAAACTGGTCCCGGGGGTCACCAGTTTTACATAAACCTCTTTATGAAAATACATTTTAAATCATCTTGTCTGACACCGCTAAGCCCAAGGCTCAATAATGCACACATATATATATTCTGTACAACACAGATTCATAATTACACAATATCCTGTTATTTAATATGGATTGTCGACATCGAGTCGATGTTTCTGTCCAAGCTATCTGTATGCAAGAACGTCAGACAATCAACACATCATCTATGTGTTCAAAACATTGCGAAGTAAAAGAAACGCCGATAGCAAAATATTTTTTTCAAAAACTGGACACTTTGAAATGCAACTCGGAGTATTATATTGAACAGTAAACAAACCATAACATAAACATGTAATCCGCGAAATCAAAATACAAATCATGCCTCTGATACTGCGGTATCTAACGTTGCATTTAATTCCATCTGTGCAATTTCCTGTTCTGGTGCTTGCAATGAATTCATTATGAATAAGATGAATGTCATAATTTTATTTGATAGATATCTGTGCTATTTAACTGCAATCATTATATCCACTATGTTGGTTAAATCAACCGAACAGTCAATGTAACAATTTAACAATATAACCACTATATAATTGGTGTACATGTGATTCATATTTTGCCAATTCCATTTAGATTTGTGAGAAGCAGGGGTCAATAGTTTAAATGAAATTGTATTTGGTCATTATATTTGAGAGCATGAAGTCAAGAACTAAAACTTTTGCGACGCGCGTCATAGACTTATATAAATTTGAATATTTTGTCAGTATGTAATAAAAGCTGCAATGTTTGAATTATTATGCTATGCTCAATAAATGTGTTAAGTTTTGTATAGAGACAAGTGTATATTGAAGCAAACAATATCATTATGCATCGTTACCCGTATATGTGTCCGGATAGTGTTCGAATAATTTCAAAAACACATAATATTATGCGACCGATTCCTGAATAAATATGAGCATGTTTCAGCAGTATAATTCTTTAATTAGATCTGCTGAACTCAGAGCTTTCTTGATTTTCAAATGGAAAGCTCATTTTGGAAAACTGAATAATTACCAGGACGTTTTCAAGATCAAACAGATCCAATGCTTTATATGTAAACATACAATATTGGAAATGGTGTTATATTGATACAAAACAGCGTCCATTTAATAACAGAAAAATATTACTTTCTGTCCTAAATAAAATTAGCTACAATAAGGAACATTGATTTTTTATTGAGTAACTTTATTTTACGAAATACGTTACGAAATTTCCGTTGATTTTTTAGTATTATTAGGGATTTTAAACAACATATGAATTTGAGGTTCTCAGTGTTTAATATTCAGTTTCACAGACGCATGATTAGTGAACAGCCTTTAATTAAATTTCACACCACGTTCAACATGATATTCGAGTTTAAAAGCAGCTTTAAGGTCTAAATTTGTTTTACAATACATCTGAGTTAAATATTCAAAACCATTGATATCTTAAATACAATAGTGCATGTTCGGATGAATCTTTTATATGTAGTATATACTATCTAGAGTGTTACAAACAATTATGAATAAAGCATTTCGAAAAATTATAAAAATAGCGTTTCGAGCAATAATAAAAGAGCGTTTCGAGCAATAATACAAAGTGCGTTTCGAGCAATAATACAAAGAGCGTTTCGAGCAATAATACAAAGAGCGTTTCGAGCAATTATAAAAATAGGGTCTTGAGCAATAATGAAGAGACCGTGTCTATCAATTATAAAGAGGGTCATACGTATGTTTAATACACTTTTTCGTGGGCCATGCACTTTTAAAATGAGGGTACGCACGCCAATGAAAACTTAATATTAAACACAATTCGTTTGTGATTCGTGTGTGAGAGGAAGCGTTATGAGAGGGAAATGAATATATTATACACGGTGGTGCCGGTATGTTTAACCATTAAGGCTTTGCGAGTTTTGAACAAGTGGGAGCCAATTTCGATTCAGCGTCTATAAGATGTCAAGCTGAGAGAGTTTCTGGAGTTCCATGTGTTGATATAGTTCGAAGGGCTCTCTTTATAATGAGCTTTCTAAAATAGAAGCATGTTTTACAACGACACATTTTATTAAATACTTTCTAGTCACAACACGCCTTTATGTACGTTGTTACTCGACTTATGATTTCATGGGCATATTCATATTGTATATACGGTATTTTTCCATTATAATTTGTTCCATATAGTTAACAATGTCTTTTTGTATATAAATAGCACATACATTAAACGATTTATTCGTTTGTACACGCTGTTCAAACACAATTAAACTTCTGCAATAACCTGTCTAGCGAACTACATAGTTAAAGAAGTTTATTCCGTAGTAAAAGCTCGATGCCAAATCAATTGCAGCAATTCGTTATTAAAATACGTAAATGTTTGCATATACATAACATAATATACAGTCTTTGGAACTGGATCTTCTAACTAGGATGCAACAAATATTAAATCAATTGATTCTCAAGCTTCCGTCGACGAGCATGATATCATCCACTGAAAATCTGACGGATTAATTGAGATTGTTAAAATGGACCGTGATTTATTGCAGTATGAGAGCTCGTTCTGCGTGTCATTTGCATTTGAATCGCAGCATTATTGAAATCTGTGGGACTTTTCTGTTGTAACAAAACATTTATCATTTGTCATTTGATCGTATTTAACCACATGCGCGTAGTATCATTTACAATAAAACCTTTACAATATCATGAGAATATCTACACCAATTAGGGTTCAATCCTTTCAATTAAAATATATGTTCGCAAGAAAGACTATGCTTTTAGAACGCAATTGGATTTACTGTGTTGTTAACATTAAAATAAATGTTGCGATGATAAATACCTGTTGTACGGATTCGCATTCACAGGTCTTGCACGCTTGTATCATGATCGCGCGGACAATTGTGGCGTGTTCTGAGAAGACTGGGCAAAATGCTTGTGCGCACAGGCTAATCCGGGACGACACTTTCCGCCTAAATTGGATGTTCGCTAAAAAGAAACATCATCCATGATTAGCCTGTGCGGACTGCACAGGCTAATCTGGGATGACAATTTACGCACAATCATTTTGCCCAGTTTTCTCAGAACACGCCACAATTTTGGAAAATATCATAAAACCTTGATCAATAAAAACATAAAAATAAGAGTTAAAAATCAGAACATCAGAAAAGTTGTAATATTACTATAGTTAGAGGTTACTACCTCGTTGCTTGAGGGTCAGAAGTGATAATCGCCCCGCAGAGTGAATAATCGCCCCGAAGGCCGTAGGCCTAAGGACGATTATTCACTTCAGGGCAAATCAAATCAAATCAAATCAATATTTATTTATTGTCGGTATGATTTACAAAACATAATAACATAAGCTATGAATAGCTTTTGAGGGCCGATTATCACTTTTGGCCCTCAAGCAACGATGGTATTTACGTCTTTGATACTTAATATTTAGCGTGTGTTATCGTTTTTATAACATATTATCCTATTTGTTCCTTCACTAAAATATATTACGAGCCAGTTTCCGTACTTTTATTTTCATTCAATTGATTACGCAATTTATGACGTATCTATCCTGTATGACGTAATTTCTGTGACGAAACACACCAGTGTAAGCTTGACTCTCTGGATTTTAACGACAACAATTCGGACGTTGTGATTTATTTAACAGTAGGCCTAACATATTTATTTAAAAAAGCATGAACGAATCCAAAACGTATTTCGGATTGTGTGTTTGTAATGTATAATTGGAAACTTCAAGATGAATTAAAGAAATCACTCCGAGCATTCGTTCGATTTCGTTAAACGTTTAAAAACTGTTGTTTGAAATAAATAAAGATAATGGGATGGAAAAAAAAAACTGAAAATGGAAGCGCATATTGTTGTAATTGTATTATTATAATAGTTGGATTAAAGATTCCATTGAGGTAAGATTGTCGTTAACTAAATTTTGATGTTGGATGACTCCTGTTAAACTAAAAGCTCAAATAGTGTCATCAATCTCATCAACAATACAGTTTTAGATGCAATCGATATTTTTTTCATCATTCTTATTTTATGCTACGTTTAATTTTTTTTTTAATTGTTTCGTTGATTTGTGGCTTATTTTTTATCACCGTTGGAAAATACTAAATATGGACGCCATTTTGTTCAGTTGACGTCGCGTGCTTAAGCTCCAGGCCGATTATCGATTATCAACATTTGGCCCTGCGGGCCAAACGTGATAATCACCTTGCTTTGACCAATAATCACATGCATTCGAGTCAATTTTGTTACTATATATAGCAACATAAGTATTAATTTTCAATTATAACTTTATTCGATTATTCCCCCTAGTATCAATTATCATAGGCTAGTATAAATCACTAAAATAATTTATACCCACAACATATTTAAAGTAGAATTACGTAGGATAAAATCATACTGTATACTCTAGCTAATACAAAACTCGTGATAACGTTTTTAATATTCGTGTACCGTTTAGCAATTTAATTCGGATTATAGGCGTATTAACGATTTTGTGTATGTTCTGTCACTCTCATAAAGATATTGCAATATTCTTGGTGGTATATTTTGTTTTCCTATTTTGAACTCTAGATATATACTGGATTCGAATATCCAAATGGTCGAATGTTTGGCTTTAATTGCTTTGTATAATCATCACCCAAATGATAAAACGATTACATGTGCACTTTATTACAAAAAAATTAACAACAACATGCATTTTCAGTGTGTTCGTTCATTTATGTTTCTATTATACTTAAATACTATGTTGTATTCATGGTACACCAATTTGTCTAAAATAGATATACATCTCAACCCATAATTGTACTGATTTGCAAATTACTTAAACAAGACCATGACTGATTGAAATGAGAACTGACATTAGTTACAAAATCGGTCATAAGTGTATGAGCCGCGTCATTCAAAAATGGGTCTTATGCTATAGTTGGTCAGCGTAGCTCCACACCAGCGTGCGCATCGGCACAGTCTGGTCAAGAGCTACCCTTTCCGCTAATGAGGCCATGATATTTGCTTGACTTTATAGCGGACAGTGTAGCTCCTGACCGAACAGCGCAATTGTGCAGGCTGATCTGCACCTACGCTAACCTCATATGGCATATGACTATTTTTTCTTATAACACGGCTCGTATATTCAAATACGTATTCGTGTATGCACTCCAGCTTGCAAGGTCAGTACATTATATCCGCGTATGAATATCGGTTAATGCAAACGACTACCAAACAGGTCCACTTATCCTATGCACGGATGCATTTGTTGTCTCCATTGATCATTTGCTTTGGAATAGGAGTGGAGCAGTAAAACAAACACGTGTCAGTTATGGTTGAAAGGGTAACAGTATTATTTGTCAGAATGATAACAATGAATTGCCGCATCTATATGTCGTTAGGACAATACACGCTATTATGTATCAATAGACTGTTATTATTCTATTACTATATGGAGTAAGCTTGTCAAACTTTCAATATTCAATATGCATGCTAATGAATCGGTCGTTTAATATTTACAGAAACAATCCGCCAAACTGGTATACGCCTTAGTCCTTCGTTGAACAATCATTTGAATGAGTATATCGGCGATATTCATTTTTAGAAATAACTATCTGTTACACTAACGCATATTTGTCTTTTCAATCAGGAAGTTATCAATTAACAATTGAATACAGATTAAAGCCCCTGTGCCGTTCTAAATCAACGAATATTTCTTTAAAAAAAATGTGTAAGTTTACACATAAACAATCAGTGGTCCTTATAGCAATAGCCAAATTTTCAACGCTTTATGTGCTCTGGTAACATAGATTTAACAAGATACAAAATGCTCTTTTTATTTTTTGTGGTACAATATATTCAACACATGTTCATGTACCAATTTAGTGTTCTTTTGTCGTATAAATAGAAAGCGTTGCGATAAAATTAAAATCAAATATATTGTGCCACAAAAAAGTTAAAAGAACATTTTGTATCTTGTTAAATCTATGTTACCAGACCACACCTAGCGTTGAAATTTGGCTATTGCTATAAGGAACACTGATTTTGTATGTGTTAATTAAATTTTACGAAATATTTTACGAAATATTCATTGATTTTGAGCGTTATAGGGTCTTTAAGAAAAGCATATACCCTACCCAAAATATTGTTCCTTCAGTGGGAGTTCGAACGCACTCATAAACAAATAGCCTGATTCAGTGAGAGCTTTACTACACTTAATTTGAAAACATGCGGGTACTGCACGTTCAATTCATTTATAAAACACAAGTCACATCAAAGAAAACGAACGTTTGCCCTGCATCTATTATTGTTAAACATTTCTTTCTATTTTCTGACAAGCTGAATCAATAAAGGCGCGCCATGCAACCACGCGTAGCATACGGGAACTTGATAATGCCCGTATTTGTGCATGGGGAAACATCAGCAAGTAACATTATAGTACATGTATATTACGGATTCTGCGTCTAACAGTGAACAGCACAATGACCCAAATAATATTGAGAAAACAGAAACGGATAATTATTCAATTAGTTAATGCATTTGTAATCGTAATTAACTATTTTGGAGTTTCGCATGTATTGTTTGACTACGATTTTGTTATTTAATTTCATGCAGTTTAACTGTAGTAATGAACAAACGACCCTGGTGACCTAGTTTTATTTCTTTGTTTTCTTATTCTTTGATAACCATCTCTGGTAGGATGGGATGGAATCTATGTTCGGGAAGACAAACACACACACAAATATAATTATATAATTAACAAACAAAATAATCACACTTTATCAAAACGTCCTAAAAGTGTATTATTTACTTTACAACAATGTGTGTCAATGTTGACTTAAAAAATCAAGATTGATTTCAGTAGTATTACATAACAGTGGCGTATCAAAAACTTATAGGTTATTATAATTTCCAAAAATGTATGAAAGATACCGAAGTTCATTTATGACTTTATGTAGAGAATGATCTTTTAACATATACGCATACAAATATTTCTGTTTTTATTCTATTCACATTCAGACGTTTTAGTAGTGTGTATAGGTTTTCAAATAAATTAATTACTTTCGTTGAATTATGGTTGTATCGTACATTAACAGTGTGTATATACTTTTTTGCGTATACATTTTCTTTCCAATGCCAATAATATATAAATACTAATAGACACATTTGTGCATTACAATCGAATGACGTGAATTGGTCACGTCATGAAAAGAATTACAATTAATACCGTTGCTATGCCCCTTTAAGTGTATTATATACATCTTGTTTAAGTTGGATACTGCCTACTTTAACAGATCTTGATACATATTATTAATAATGTGGATCTTCATTTAAATTTAAATCTACTTTTGCATTGGCATACAGCCAAACAATGGTGAAGTCAAGTTAAGAATTACAATTAATAATTTACTACATGCAGTTAAACTGAGCTAATTAACAAACGACACTGGTGACCTATGTTTTTCTTTTTATATTTTTATAAAGTAATAAATAATAAAACATTTGGGTAAGTTTGGACAAAATCTATGTACGGGAAAGACTTTAAATCTATAAAGTAATATGCATTACATTGATTTTCATATGTGAAATTCTGTTGTTGTTGTTTTTGATTAATTAATGCCCCGAAAAATCGATTTATGTTTTTTTTTAATGAATTTGCAGTAAAGTTAAATCAGTATTATATAAACAGAGAGAGAAAGAAGTTTTTTCAACAGTGTTTTCACTAATTTAATCGATTTGTGTGTGTTTGCCTTAGTTTTAATTTATACTTATGCTGAAATAAGTATGTTGTTCAAGTGCGAATAAAAAAAATAACAACACTGGTGACCCATGATTTTTATTTTATTTTTCTATCCACAACAGATGGTTCTAGCTAAATACCAAAAATTATCAAATTCTAAGTATAACACAATTTGCATTGAAACTGCAGCATACGTCCTTAATTAAGATAGATTTTACTGTACAATGTATATGAAACAGTTTAATACATTTTAGGTTCGAGAAAAACAAATTTCATCAATCGTCTGTAACAGTTTGTATTTATTTCCATGTAAGCTTAAATTATTCGACAACGAACGTGATTCGTGGAATTCATAATTTACATTTCGGCTGATACATGCCAAAGAGATGTCGCCGGATGATAATGTTAAATTAGGTCAACTGGATGAGTGTGTCTATGTGTGTGCATACTTACTTTCATTTAAACACTGCCTTCCTTACATGGTTAACAAAATATATCATATTTGTAGATATTTAGTAGTATTTAGAAGGGCATTTAAACACTATGGCCAAACATATTTCCTTGATTATAGACACGTGACTGATTAATGCAACAAACATATCTTGTTTACCTGTAACCTTGAATGTGACCTTTGCAAAAGACTACAAAGAAAAAGTAATGTTCATTATAGACGACATCATTTTAAGTGTATATCTTTATTTTCAATTGTATTTGTATTAATGTAAAGCCTGAAAATTAAACACTGTCCTTTGGCCATGAATTGTGTCAGGGGTATGAAATATTGGTCATTGATGAAGTGAATTATACTATTAAATGATATATATCCCATCTATTTGAACGAGCTGAAACGGTCTGAAAAAACGCACGAAACATACACTCCAACGCCTCACAACGGCAATATTAACGATATATTTGCCCCATTTCGGTGTTATACTTGTACAAATAAATATAAGAAAGCAGGTACAAGATCATGTGTCATACACCAGTCTTTAACTTTATCTCATTGCTAGACTAGTTATGAGATTTGGGGAGCCTTTGAGCCAGTTTAAAACCTACTATGTGTATTCACAGTATCAAGGTGGGATCTTAGATTTTATGTTTGTCCATGTTAAATTTATAATAATATGTAATGTCATGTGTCGTAAATTAATAACAGATGGTAACATGACTTTCACGCCTTGATGATTTTGGAACTTTAATATTCCTATATAAGGATTGAATTAAAACTTGCATGAACGTTCTTTAAAACAAAGACTAAGATAAGAAATGACAGTCCAAAATTGCAGCTATATTCCCGGACATGATCTGTTTAACATTAAACTACGACCTTCATCCCTCAAGTGTGACAATGATCTTACACTGCCGTCGGCATATTGTATTTATGTATTGCAATCAAAAGAGTACACACACTCTAAGTTCAAATATCTGACATTTAAGTATAAGCACGCCCTTGTGGAATTTTACTATCATATCAATAGCCTACATATATGAGCCAATATTCATAAAATTAATATAGGATATAGTTCCAACAAGAACTTGAGGCTCGGATACCTGACCATCAAGTTTACAAGTATCTTTTATCGTCGTCTTAAACTTGTTCTGATGACAATTATACCATATATTTATTCATTGAAGTTAACTTTTACTATTTTCTATTGTTTGTGTATGATTTTAATTTCAATGCATTCTTTATTGATTTACGCATATGTGTGTTTTGGATTTCATCAGGGATAAGGGTAAGATTCGGCGAGCATTTTAACCCTTGTAAGTCACTCACTCTTCGCATTAACCGTTCCAAAGGGTGTTGGCTCCAGAGTGTTTAAATTCCCAATGGTTTACTTTGTAAGGTATGCATAGTCCCGAATTGTTTAGTACATTGGTCTGTGACTAACACAAATATTTCGCCTAATGTTTCTATAATTTTGTTTCCCCTATATATAGAAGTTATTGTCAGTGTTTCCCAGGTACATCAAACACATCTCCTAGAACGCAATTCCAAATTGGAAATATAAGATTCATACCGATCAACCTTTCAATCACGTATCGTTTGTTTGCGTTGTCAGTTTTGGATTCCGGTTGAATAATAGTGGTGTATGCGACATTTTTTTCATCAGTGATTTGTGTTCGTCTTGTGAGGTAATATTATTGTATCCAATTCAGTAACATTCAAATTTTACATTTTTTAATTTTAGCAGAAAAGAAAAAGCACGAATTGATTTTATTGAAATAAAAAAAAATGCAATCTATTACATATGATTAGTTCCTATATATATATATATATA
>VMBQ01000298.1:715810-730182 GCA_007657795.1 Dreissena rostriformis
TTTTTTTTTTTAAGTCTTAGCCATCATACTTCATTAACATGTTGACTCGGGTAATTTATGCCGATGAAGCCAACAAGTGCATCAATAATGTCAACGTACCATATGGCCTCAGACGCATGTATTTATGTCATGAAAACAACGGATATGTGCGAAGAAATAGCTATTCATATTTAAAAGTCAAGTGATGATCGATTGCCTTTAATATTTAATATTAATAGTATGAGAGATGTGGCAGCATTTCAATCATCCATCACAAGTTTGCATTAACGCCGGCATTAGTGATTGCACGAATGCATATTATATATATATATATAGTCTTCATTTTATTTTTATTTTCGTATTCATAAGTCTGATTTATACTTGGGTACAAAACTTCACTCTTAGTGTTGTGCTTGATATTAATGAGATAAAGTTCAAATGTAACGGTCGGAATCAGCTGCAACTGCAAATTAAACTTGTCAGTAAAAGTTCTTGAACAAGATGGAACATATCTGCTTTATTGTTGTTTTTTTTTTCACCACATTTATATAATGCCCTTTTCATACCGTATGTGCGTTCAGAGGCGCTTTACATTTTTCCCTGATCACTGGGTCATAAGTCGTTCGTTAACACCGTGGCGCAGTATGCAGCCACGGCACATTTGCTTATTTTCCTCACAGGTACCCATGTATACACCTGGGTGGAGAGGAGCAGATGTGGGGTAAATTTCATGCTCAAGAAATTTCAGTGGTTAGGGCGGGACTTGAACCCGAGACTTCTCGATCCCTAAGCCAGCGTCCTTCCATTAGACCACTGTTCCCATATCTATATATGACAACTACGGTCGTTGACTTAATCTCTTGAATGAATGATTGGGCCAATATTGTCTAGCGACGGAAGCTTAAATACATTAGAAGCGACCGATGGTATTTAATTATCAGTGCAGTCTATTCTATCAAGTGTCTACAAAGGAAGAACGAACGAAAAGTTCAATGCATAATAAAACACGTCGATAGTGTGATGTTTAATTAACTTCGTGACTGAAGTTTCAACGTGCAACAACCTGCTGCGATTGAGTAATCAATCCTTAAGAAATTTGCGAACAAGTGTAATTTTCGTCAGGGAAATGAAACGCAATACTAAATCAATTATTTAGAAATAGATCGATATGCAACATCGGAACAATGTCGACGGTTTATTGTATTTAAACATGTTTTAGAAGAATCGTCTTTTTTGTAAATGTCTTCAATAAAAAGGAGTGCGTTCTATGTATTATTTTCAACGACTGAAAATAAAATGTCACAAGATCTATAGACAGAGGCTTGTGTACAAATAATGAAACATAAATCCAAATGTTGAATAGGTAAAGAAGCTGACGAAAAAATAAGCATGCATTATTGCATTTACAATTAATCTCGAAATCGCGAATATTTAACACGTACAATAACTGGTATACATTACGGATAGGTGTGGGCTTCCCAAAACTTAGTCCAATGCGTTGATCTCAGGCCAAATCTATTCTCTACAATCGCTGTTTCTTTTACGGCTCAGAAATACCGCTTGACATATGATTTTTCATTAAAATATATGGATATTTCTTGTTTTATATATTATGTATTATATTATTTCAAAACATCTAACTGTTCACTATATGACTCTCCTGTTTTAAATTCTCGTTGGTCCGAAACCGGGACCGTTCTGTCAGACCCAAACAGTCGCGTGACTGACATTCTGTTTCTATTCACAACGTCGGGGAAAGCATTCAATACCTAACTGACTTGAACTATCGGCAGACAGAATTAACATGATCAAATGTCAGCGGATTGATCTATTAAACTATGGTGGTCTGGAAAATCTTGTCTAGAAAATCGTGTTCTGAATGAATAAACATAAATGGAATTGTCAGAGAGACGTGCAATTATTATTTATATAATGAGCCAATAATATCTAGATTCAAGACGGACTGGAAAAAAAATGTTGTCGTGAAGTACCTTGTTTGTAATGCTTGATTGTATTAGTTTTTTTTTATTTATTACACTTGCCTTTTTATTTCGTTATTGGGTGAAGTAGGAAGAGATGTGTTCACTTTAACTAAGTGCTCGAAATTCAACGCAATTTGATAATATCGTACGTTAAACATTTAATGTTATCCACTTATACAGATGTGATACACATTTTGCTCAAAATAATTATAACTCAAATTATGTGTATTAAAAGAGTTGTTTTCCTTGAAGCAGACAATTACTATGATAGATGGCATATGTTATTATTCGTACGAATCGTTCACTGCCTGTCTATGTATTTGCGCGAATTGTAAGTCTTCGAAAATGGGAGCGTTAGCTTCTTATTGTCTGTTTTGTGGGAGTATCTTTCGTGTAAGTATAAGAATTAACAAACGTGCATTGGGAAAAAAAAGGAATTGCTTATTTATAGTCACCAATGGACCCGAAAATAAATCAGTAATATAGTATATACACGTTTTTGATCATTTCTTGTCGAACATGCATCTTGTTAATGCTCTTTGCATGCCTTACATCTTCACGTGTTATTAATCGCTGTTGTAATTACGTTGTTAATTATTAATAATTGCAAGTATACCACATGGAGCGAAATGGCAGAATTCAGACAATATGCTTTGATCATAATATTATCTGTCGTATTTCCGGGTCTAATATGTGTTGTTAAAACAGATAGGTAAGTATCAGTCAACTATGATAACATAAAGAAAAAAAAATGACGTTTGGGTTGAGATGTTTTCAAAATATTCCGTATTACTAGTAAAAGACATAGCATGTATTACGTATTTATTTATTTGCATTTAGCAAATGTTATTAACAAGTGTTTGGAACCAGCAGTATTCTTACCAATCAATAACTTATACAGCTAAAGTTTCTTTCTAAAGAAATCACACTTATTAATAGATTTACTAATTCAGTAACTTTTGTGTGTTAATTCTTAAACAAACATTTACCTTTATCGAGTCAACTTTAGTTGAATAATTTAATAATGGCAACTTAACCTAGTATAATTTCTTCTGAATACTGCCATAATATCAGAGAATGATATTTTACTCAGTTTTATATAAACATTAAACTCAAAAACGGAAATATTATGTGTTCAATTTTCGTTTTATGCCATAACATTCATGTCATTGTATTGTAAATTACAGCGTTTATTAGAGTTATGTTCTAGATAAATTGTACTATTAATGTTCACGTATATTCCCCCGAAGAAGTGCAGATGTAAGTGACATATACCGTTCGTTGCTCGCTTTTATTAATATTGATAAGTGGAAGTTTTGTTATGCCGCTCGTAATGCAATTTCTTCAACATACTAAGATACTATTGAAATGCAAGCCATTGTAACACTATCAAAGATGAATTATTAAGTCCAGAGCGTGTTTATAATCATTGGTATATTTGCAACCACACTATCGACGACGATCGTAGATAGTGTCAGTCTTTTCTATTCAGAGATTATCGGAAACCTCCTGTTAATTGCCGAGATGTTTATTGCTTGTACTCGCGTTGTTAAAAATTATTGGTATACACATGAATATCATTTACAAAGTGCGCACGATAAACTACTAGACATGTTTATTCCTCTGCCACAGAAAACACTGACATCTGCTACATTCAGGATCTAATATGATCAGTCATTTTGTATAATACTTTTTTAAACAAGTTCAGGGCATTTGTTAGTAGACTTAGCTCTTAAATGCTTGTTAATAAATTGTCTGGATGAGTTTAGTTTCAACTGATAGAACATTCGATCTTTTGTTTTAAATGAAAAACACATATTGACAACATGTTGATAAATAATAAATGTGATTTCTGACGAGACATGGTGTTGCATGTTGACGACAAAAGGCATTTGAACTCAATATAGGAAATTCCATTGGCAAGTCCGTAAAGTGGCTTTTGTTCTCAACAGAGAAAGTATGAAATACCCGGTACATCAACAGGATGGATACTTACTAAACATAATTGATTTTTTTATAATTATACAATACTACACGATAGAGCTGGGCCGGACGTCTCTAAAGCTCTGACAAGATTAAGAAAAAGTGTTCACTCATTAGAAATTGAAACTGGTAGATACAATAACAATTTGAGAGCAAACGGAAAATGCACTCTGTGTAGCAGTTACATTGTTGAATCATAATATCATTTCTTATGTATAAGTGCGCGTTATGGTGATTTAAGAATAAAGTTAACAAATCGTTTTGCACTGTCAACAAGTTCACATCTATGATGTCCAGACCTAAATCGAGACAACTATAAAAAAAACATAAATATATCCATACATTCTATTTTACGCATAACTTCTAAACAAAATCTAAAAACAATCAACTGAAAAAAAAAACACAGAAATCAGCAAAAGCGATACTAAGACTACATAACACTGCACTAAGACATTGTGCAATGATGAAATATAGTTAGTGTTACCACGCCGAATGTTACCAATGTCGGCGTGAGGATAGGATGACAAGCTGTAATCCATAATCAATTACTTAGGTGATATGATGGCTGATCTGGCAAATCTATATAAATGTATGATTATCGTTGATACACATACCAAAGAACATACTTATCGAATTAATTTCCAAATTGAAGGTGAATGGTACGTTTTTCTTTCGCACATGTCCGTTGTTGTTTTCACAATTATTTTCGTGTCGGCAAATAATTCGAAACAAGATTTAAAGTTTCATGCTACATGAGATATCTTCTTTAAATGGCGTCTGTAAGAATCTCTGCTTAATGCCAAATGCAGTTACAGGTTCCAACTACGTCTGGCATTAAATGTACTTGCCATTATATTTTCCTGGATAATGGAGACACGTATCTATCCGGATAAGCATGAACATGTGATTTGCATTTATCGATTGTCATGTGAACGATAAAGGAAGTTTATTGTCACGTGGATGACATTAATTGACTACACTGCATTAACCGATAGTGAGTGCCTGATCTACTCCATACAAACAGTGATTTCGACCAATACTATTTAACCTGATAGCAATCTGGATCAAATTGACTTAAGATTGTAGTAAAAGCAAACCTGTAATGATACACTCACTCGTAAAAAGAACCAAAGATGAAATATTGTGTCTCACACATCGTAGCTAATCATTAACCCAATTTCTTGAACTTCAAGCTACTGGAAAGTATTATATTGCAATTAGTATGATAACACAATTGAAAATGTGGTGCATTTTTCTACACAAGCAATATTTCTTCATTATATGTTTGGAACAGAGTTCAACAACTCTAACGATGTTATATATTCTTACAAGTTTGATATAAAGGATTCGATGTGCATAACACCATAAACATGACAACAACATGCCATTAACATGTCGGTTTATCATTTCATTTTCTACAAATTCAAAGAGATTCTTTCATCGATAACATAATGAGCAACGGCAACACAGTTTCACGAAGCGAACACCTTTCAACTGTTAATGAGCTGTTCGCAGCTGTAAACATGTTATGGTCAGTATTTCAACAAGTTCAAGTTCAAAGTTTATTGGCAATCGGCAATAAAAACATGCCTTTAGCCATTTACAACATAAGTATGGCAAAGACAAAAAAGAACGGTTAAGTAATATCATCACACACACAAAGTACACATATAAATATTCAAGCATAATATACATGCATATATAAAATATATTTATGTAACGAAACGTTGATATATACTTTGGATTAAGGAACAGATAGTTCAGTAAGGGTATTATTTCAATATAACATAGCTTCTTTTAGGTATTTACAAATTCCTAATATATTATTTATTTTTCTCGATGTCATAGTAGTTTGGAATAAATTTAAGGTAGGCCAAGAGATATGCCCAATAAATTTCAATCGTAAGTGTCTATAATTGTCACAACAAAGTAGGAACGGTGTTCTGTTCTTAGTTTTAATACAAGATACAAAACATGACTGGGAAATTATGTATAATAACAGATAGACAATAAGTGAAAATAACGTTACATTAGTTTGATATCAGATGGTTTGGTGATTTCATTATATTCTCTGTATGGTGTAGGTGTATTCTACGTTATTATATCAGGCTCGCCAAATGGTTTTAACGTGGTGAGATTGGTCGTCAGCCTCGAGGTGATTGTGAAATGTTCAAATGTTTACAACATCAGCAGTTCATTCTGCCGAGACCTATATATGTATTGAGTATATGTACTCAATACGGATTGCTTTTGTATTAATATTATTTGCAAAAAGTGTAACGACACTTTGATTTTGATGATCCTTAATCACAAACCGTAAGCAATAATGTATAATTTATTGTACCAGGAATGATTTATTTATATATCACTACAGCATTTGTTGTGTTATTATTATTTATCGGGTATCCAATCGAACTTGTAATTGAAGCCTTTCTTTTTTTGGTACCAGTCTATTTTCATCGACATTAAATAATTGGGCATGTGTTCCTCATGGACTTCATGATGTTTACTGGTCATCACTTGAAGGCCCATACATTTATTTGGTGTTAAGAGTATGGTGTAAATTTGTTATCATGTGTTTTAATGTCTAAAGTAAAGGCAGGGCTTCTAAATTCCAATAACGCGGCTCGTATATTCAGATGTGAATTCGTGTATGCAATCCCGCTTGCGAGGCCAATACATGATATCCGCGTGATGAATTCCGATTAATGCAAACGATCACCAAAACGGGTCTGTTTATCCTCTTCACGGATGCCTTTATTGTCTTCATTGATAACCTGCTGTGAAATCGGAGCGGGAAAGCAAACCAACCATTTGTCAGTTATGGTTAAAAGGTTGAACGAATGATAACAATGAGTTGCCGCATCTATATGCCGTTAGGACAATACACGCTATTATGTATCAATATTCTGTTATCATTCTATAACTATTGGGAGTAAGATTTTTAAGCTTTCAAGATTCAATATGCATGCTACTGAATCGGTTGTTTAATATTTGTAGAAACAATCCGCCGAACTGGTCTACGCCTTAGTCCTTCGTTGTACAATCATTTGAGTGAGTGTTTCGGCGATATTCATTCCTAGAAATAACCCTGTTTCAAACCAACGCATATAGGTCTTTTCAATCAGGAAGCTATTTATGAACAATTTTATACAGATTAAAGCCCCTATAACGCTCTTAATCAACGAATATTTCGTAAAATATTTTGTAAAAAAAAGTTTTAAAAAAAAGTGGTCCTTATAGCTATAGCCAAAATTAACGCTAGATGTGCTCCGGTAACATAGATTTAACAAGATACAAAATGCTCTTTTATTGTTTGTGGTACAATATATTCAACACATGTCCATGCACCAATTTAGTGTTCTTGTGTCGTATAAATAGAAAGCGTTGCGATAAAATTAAAATCAAATATATTGTGCCACAACAAAAATTAAAAGAGCATTTTGTATTTTTTAAATCTATGTTACCAGACCACACCTAGCGTTGAAATTTTGGCTATTGCTATAAGAAACACTGATTTTTTAAGTGTTAACTAAATTTTACGAAATATTTTACGAAATATTCGTTGATTTTGAGCGTTATAAGGTCCTTAAGAAAATCATATACCCTACCCAAAATATTGTTCCCCCAGTGGGAATCGAACGCACTCATAAACAAATAGCCTGATTCAATGAGAGCTTTATTTACTACACTTAAGTCCCGTTAACGATGGTGAGAATGTTTATAACGTTACTTCGTGTTTATTACATGAATAATGCCTTTAACTAATACTACCACTTGATACATACATTTTTAAGTAAACTATTATTCTAAAAACATGTAATACCGTTTTGACCGTCGATATGCCCCTTAAAATGACTTAGATATGCCTTTCAATGTTTTGAGAAAACCAAACATGCGGGAATTAATAATTCTTGAAGTACCTGATCTGGAATCTTTTTTTTCTGGAATTTTATTTTCCCATTCACCATTGTAAATTTCACAATGTGCTTAATATTCATGTTTTCGTGGCATGACACGCTCTTGCTTTCTAATAAATCGTCAGCCAAGTTAATATCTAAAATAATTCAGAAAGAGACTTAAACATAAACTCACTAAATTATAAAGTCGATCATTTACATGGACTGTAGTCAATATATCCTACGGTTTAATTTGTCATGCATATATATGCTTATTGATTATAAATAGGACAATAGCAATGAATATGCGCGATAGAATTAATTGCATATTCAATTAAGTTTATTAAAAGCATTGATTTCCTGTCACCAAAAATGAACCTATTTGCACGTGTGTTAATCAATAGTCGGCAGTAGCATGGTGTCAGCGATTCTTCTGTTATGTTTTCATTAAATTGGCAAGTCTGTAATAAATAAATGGTTCATATTTGCAAATCCCATTTTCCAATTCAACATTTGTGACACTATTGCACCGAACATACAACACGATGCTCTTTGCGAGAACAATAAATCTCACACCAGGCATACTATTACGTAAAAGAAGTTTCATCCAATTTCCTATTATTAAAATATTCGTTATAGTCACGAGGCACGAACGAACATAATAGTTATATAAAGTTCGCATTTTTTATGCGTCATAGAGTTACTTGAATAACTAAAATAATCTCAAACAATCTTGTGAAACAAGCTACATGTATTTGGCGTACTATATACGTATATACATATGAAAAAGAAATTATGTACACAGTATCTTATACCCTAGCGCGTTTGACTATACGTCTTCTTCATGGGTATGTACAGATATAAGTGCACGATTCATCAGTGCGATTGCACAATCGGACCATTGTCTTGTTAAAACATGCAGCTACAGAAAACGACGTTCCGCTGATTTAAATCATGTGCTATGAATGTTTATAATATCGATTTATTTGTAAAAAATGCAGTTATTGTGTTGGCATTCAGACTAGTGTTTATATATGTGTAGTTTTATTTCTTTGTATTTATGTATTGCCACAAATTTAAATTGTGTGTCATAGACTGGCGCCCGTGATGTTTATTATATCTATATAATAATAAAATAGTAAAATTTGCAGTGAATGTTTTGCATTCAGTTTTGTTTCGTATGTATGTGTCGTTTTTGTGTCTTATTATTTACGCTGATTGGAACTTTGTGTTATAGACTGGGGCCCGAAATATTTAACATATCGATATAACGATAAAATGTTAAAAATAGATTTGAACTTTTTGCTTTAAGTATTGTTTTATATTTATGTGTCGATTTTATTTATTCCATGTGGCTGAAGAGTGTTAAGTCCCCTTATCCTTTATGTTGGTGCGACAAAAATGGCTTTGAGCAAACGCATAAGCTTGCATAGGTCTGGCTGGAATTCACGTAACTTTAACAGATCCCCCGTTGCAGCATATTTCAGCGAGCCTGATCACAATCTTGATAATATCCTCCTGTGATGTATTGAAGCTAATGAAAAAGGGTCAGATGAAACACGAACACTTCGCTAGAAAAATACCGATTATGAAATGCTTCCTTTCATGGAGGGTCAAAATCTTAAATGTGCGTTGACATTTTACAGTATTTAGATAGATGTTTAATGAAACAGTTAAATACATTTTAGTTTCAAGAAATACAAATTTCATAAATCGTCTGCAACAGCTTGTATTGATTTCCATGTAAACTTAAGTTTTATTGAAAAGAACGTGATTCAAGGGAATTCATAATTTACATTTTGGCTGAAACATGCCAAAGAGATGTCGCCGGATGATAATGTTAAATTAAGTCAAATGGATGAATGTGTCTTTGTGTGTGCATACTTACTTTCATTTAAACACTGCCTTTCTGAAATGGTAAATCAAAATATATAATTTGTGTAGATATTGAGTAGTATTTAGAAGGGCATTCAAACACCTGACCTATGGCCAAACATGTAACCGGTGGTATACTTGTACAAGTAAACATTAGAAAGCAGGTACACGATCGTGTGACATACACCAGTCTTTAACTTTATATTATCGCTAGACTAGTAAAGAGGTTTGGAGAGCCAGTTAAAAAACCTTTTCTGTGCATTGACAGTATCAAGTCGGGATCCTAGAATTTCTCTTTTTATATGTGTATTGTATTTTAATGTAATACCCTGTGTCATATAAACTAACTGATTGTTACATAACTTTAACGCCTTGATAATTTTGGAGCTTGCATATCCCTATATAATGATGAAAGTAAAAAAAAATGCATAAACGTTTTTAAAACAAAGACCAACCCGAGAAATGGCATTCGAAAGGATAGTTCTATTCCCGGACATAATATGTTTGACATTCAACTGTAAACTTAATCTCGAGATTTTATGTTGTTCCGTTTATTTAAATTGAATG
This sequence comes from Dreissena rostriformis, assembly GCA_007657795.1. Taxonomy (NCBI): domain Eukaryota; kingdom Metazoa; phylum Mollusca; class Bivalvia; order Myida; family Dreissenidae; genus Dreissena; species Dreissena rostriformis. The sequence goes on from VMBQ01000298.1 coordinate 726,096, forward strand.
TAAATAGAACAGACTTGAACATACAGGCTGAGACATTCAACTTTCGCGTGTAACATTGACTTAAGGGACTTGCATATGCCTTCGACACTGTGCCTCAATGGCCTCTTGTAAATCATTCAAATGCCATTTGATTATTTGTTGCGGACAAGAAAAACAAGCTCATAGTATCAATAAGCAAATATTGATATAACTGGTTCAAAGGACATTATGAGATATGCAACGAAACCCATAGGCTCATACAAAATAAAACCTCAAGTGTGACAATGACCTTGCACTGCCGTCGACATTTTGTCTAAATGACTTCACGGCAAGGGCTTTTATGTACTGTCATCAGAAGAGTACATAAACTGTAGGTTCTAATATTTGCCTTTTGCATATTAGCACGCCCTTGTGGACTTTTGCATCTGCGAATCATATCAACAGCCTAAATATCTGAGCCAATATTCATGGAATAAATAACTGATATAGTTCCAACACGAAATGGAGGCTCGTATACCTGACATCAAGTGTAACAGTGACCCTCTCGCTGGCCTGTGTAACTCATCCCATATGTACATCGTCGCCTTAAAACTGTTCTCATCGAAAGTATACCGTACATTATTAAATGAACTATGTGTTTATCATTTTAATTTCAATGGTTTCTGTTTTGATTTGCGCATATGTGTATTTTAGGATTATACCAGGGCTAAGGGTGAGATTCGGCGAACATTTTAACAGTTGTGAGCCACTCAATTTTCTCATTACCTTTCCAAAGGGGTGGCTCCAGATTCCCAATGTTTCACGTTTTGTTGTTTGAATAGTCCCGTATTGTTCAGGCCATTGGTATATGACCAGTGTGTGAGAATAAGAATATTTCGCCTAATGTTTCTGACTTTTATTACTCCTATTTATAACAATTGTTTTCAGGTAAATTTAACACATCTCCGTCAACGCAATGCCCAATTTAAAATATTATATTCATACTGATCCACGTTTCAATGACATAGCGTTCTTTTGATTTTGTCAGTATTGTATTCCGGTTAAATAATAGTGGTGTATCCGACATTTTTTTCATCAGTGTTTTTGTGTCGTGTATGGTAACATTATTTTATTAATTTCATTAACATTGAAAACTTAACATTTACAACTAAGCATATAAGAAAAAGTGAAAATTGAAATTATCGAACATAAATAGATGCAGTCTAGAAGCAAATAATAGTTCCTTAATTATTATTATTATATATATATATATATATATATATATATATATATCCAAATATTTATAAATGGCCTATACCCCGTTACAGTTGTTTCTAAGCTCTTGGAACTCAATGGCCTTTTCTGAGGGCATATATATTGTTTATAATCAATTTGAAAAGCATTTTAGTCGAGAAACATTACACGATATAGTTTGGTATCTGTACTTAGGATTTCATATATGTCATTTGGATGGACATGTTAATCGGAAACAAATTCCTGAATAATAATATGGCCCATTATACATGTACATATTGTTTAGTTATTAAATAAAACGTACATATGGAAACGGTCAATGTATTTCTCTTTTGCAGATATTATAACGAAGTCCAGCACCAAGCGATATCAAAGTTGTCATACTTCATTGACATGTTGAATCGGGTAATTTATGCCGACGAAGCCAACAATTGCATCGATAATGTCAACGTACCATATGACCTCAGGCGCATATATTTATGCGATGAAAACAATGGATATGTGCGAAAACAATAGCTATTCATACTCGAAATTCAAGTGATGATCGATTGCCTTTGATATCTGGCAACAGAGCTATAACCAGATGCCTCATCCATTATAAGAGTTGTATCAGCAATTCAACCATTTATCACACATCTACATTCCTACCTCACGCCGGCATTGGTGAAATAACACCCGGTGCGGTTCCCCTTATTGCACTAATCCATATTATATATAATGTGAAGTGTACTTTCCGCATATTATTGATAAAGACGTCATTTTACATTTTTCTACATCGTTTTCTTATTGTTTTATTTCCAAAGACTTTTACTTGGGTACAAATACTAACTCTTAGTGTTTTGTTTTAAATGTATTGTTTGCTCTAAAAAAGGCTTCATCGGCTCGCTAAGGTAAGCGGTTAATGCGTTTTCTTTAAATAATTTATTTATTTCAACTCTTCTCTTTATGCGTATTTCAACTGAAATACAATTAAGGCTCGATGATCCCGCTTTTTCATGATATGGACATGCTGATATCACTGTTCATAGTCACCGTATACGTATTCTAAAATATTTACTCGACGCAAGAATATTAATCGCGAAACGTTATTACGAATAACCGATATCTTGTGAGAAGAAAAAACAATAACTGATGATCCATGTTTATAAGCTGTTAAAACCAAGAATTAAATGTATATGCCGGCAACAAACGTTCAAGGTAAATATTGACTATGATTATAAAAAATGATTATGAAAAAAAATCAAATGTAAAGATCGGAATCAGCTGAAACTACAAATTAACTTGTCAGTTAAGGTTAATGAACAAGATGGCACAAATCTGCTATATGACAACTACGGTCGTTGACTTAATCTCTTGAATGAATCAAGCGCAAATATTGTCTAGCGACTGAAGCTTAAATACATTAGAAGCGACTGATGGTATATAATTATCAGTGCAGTCTATTACATCTAGTGTGTACAAAGGAAGAACTAACAAACAGTTCAAAGCATAATAAAACACGTCCATAGTGTGATGTTTAATTAAATTCGTCAATAAAGTTTTAACGTGCAACAACCTGCTGCGATCGGGTTGTCAATGATTCAGAAATTTTCGAACAAGTGCAATTTTCATCGGGAAATGACAATCAATACTACATCAATTATTCAGAAATAAATCGATATGCAAAATAGGACCAATTTCGATGTGTGTTTTTTTTTGTATTTAAATATTTTTTAGAAAAATCGGTTTATTGTTTTAATGTTTGTAATAAAAAACAGTGGGTTCTATGAATTATTTTCAACGACTGAAAATAAAATGTGACACGATCTTTAGACAGAGGCTGGTGTGCAAAGAAACAAACATATATCCAAATGTAGAAAACGTTAATAAGCTTATGAAGAAATAAGCATGCACTATTTTATTTAAAATTAATGAGGAAATCGCGAATTCGCAATATTGTTATTTAACACGTGCAAAAACTGGTATGAATTAAGGATAGGTGTGGGCTCTCCAATGCTCAGTCAGCCATGCAGATTCCGAGGACAAATCTTTTCTCTATACAATCGCTGTATCTTTTACTTGTTAGCTCACCTGAGCGATAGCTCGGGGTGAGCTATTGTGATCACTCAGCGTCCGGCGTCCGTCCGTCCGTCCGTCCGTCCGTCCGTCTGTAAACAATTTGTAAACATCTTCTTCTACTAAACCATTGAGCCAATTTCAACTAAATTTCATGTTGAGCATCCCTAGGTCATGGGACAAAAGAATTGTTAAAAAAAATTTGATCACATAACCAAGATGGCCGCCATGACCATATATGGTAAAAACCTTAAAAAATCTTCTTGTCAGAAACCGCTCATCAGATTTTCAAAAAATTTCACAGGGATGACCTTTGAAGGCTCCCCTGAAAAAGTTGTTCAAAGAAATTTGATTCGTCAAAAAACATGGCCGCAGGAGCTCGTTGAACTTTGCATGTTTATTCGTTTTTGCCTATTTTGTGAAAACTTTCAAAAATCTTCCACATTTTTTGTCCGATCCTTTCCAAATTTGCACAGTGTCTTTATATCAATGAGGACACGAACCCTACAAAAAATGAGCATTATTGGTCCATGAAGTACAGAATTACCTCCCCTTGAATTGAGAAAATGGTGTTTATGCAATAAAGTCCAAATTTTTCATCCAATTCTTTCCAAACTTGTAAGGATTTAGCATGGTTCAAACAAGGGAAACAACTACGGTTTATGCATGTTCTTTTTATTACAGATTTGCCTCCCTTTAATTCATTTAAAATCTCATTTTACAGCAGAGATTCCAAATCTGACCTGTAAATGAGCCCCATATTTACTGCCAGTGCTAGGTTACCTTTTCCCATTTGATCATTCTTAAGTATTGGTCTTGT
>VMBQ01000298.1:732020-757006 GCA_007657795.1 Dreissena rostriformis
CACCACCACCACCACCACCACCACCACCAGTGACAAAAAACGTATTCACACAATGGCTGCTACTACAACTTATAGCCGATATAGGGGCATGCATGTTTTACAAACAGCCCTTGTTATGCTTGCAATAATATGTTCATGGTATGTTTTTAGTAGGGATGTAATCGATTTCGACAATATATCAACGATATGCAATTGCCGATTCGTTTTCAATATCAATTTTGAAATATTGAGTATCGTTTATCTAATTACCTCACAGGTTGAAATTTTAACATAAAGCAGGCTGTTCTTTGTTTTTATATAGATTCCACTATATTATGACACAATTTCATTATTTTAATAACACTATTTAATTTACCCTGTACATGTACATTACATCTAACAACTTAAGAATAATGCAGTTATATTTAGGTTTTTAAACATAATAGCCAAGAGTTAATGTATTTTTATAACTTATTTTAAGCGAGTCATAGCACCAAACACCCATAAATCGATATATTGCTGTATCGTCGATATTTCCTTTCACAAATAGGATGATCTATGGGTACCCTAGATGTATCCACCTGATTGTCATTTTGATCGGACAATTTTTGAAGGAGTTATGGCCCTTTGTTACTTTTAACTTTATAGAAGATATAGGGAGAAAATCTTGTTATCACAACTCCTCTGAAACTACTTAGAGGATTTTCACATTATTACTACAGAATGACCTATCGGTGCCCTACTTGTGTCCACTCAATTTTCATTTTAATTGGACAATTTACCGGTATGAAGGAGTTATGACCCTTTGTTACCAGGTGCCGTGTGAAATAGGTGAGCGACTCCAGGACCATCATGGTCCTCTTGTCTTGTTTTTATAGTATTGCTGAAGACCACACCTGTGTTAAATGCTCGTTGGTCGGAAACTGACTAATGGGACCGTTCTGTAAGACCCAAACCGTCGCGTGACACTTTGTTTCCATGCACAAAATTGGGGAAAGCATTCAATACCTAACTGACTTGAACTAATAGCAGGCAGATATTATCTGATCAAATGTCAGTAGGTTTGCAAAGTATAATATAAGGGTGGTCTGGAAAATCTCGTCTGGAAAATCGTGTTCTGAATGAATTTACATAATTGTAATTGTCAGAGAGACGTGCATCTATTATTAATAGTATGCGCCTATAATCTCTTCATTCTAGATACACTGAAAATAGCATGTTGTCGTGAAATGTTATTTTCGCTATGATTACTTATAAAGCTCATTTTATTATTATTTATTTATAATACTTTCCTTTTTATTCGTTATTGGATTAAGTACCAAGAGATATGTTCGTTTTAACTTGGTGCTTGCAATTCAACGCAATTTGACAATATCGTACATTAAACATTTGATGTTACCCACTGCTACTTATGTGATACTCATCTTTTCTCTGAATAATTATAACTCAAATTATGTGTATTAATATAGTTGTTTTCATTGAAGCAGATAATTAGCTTGAGAGATCGCACATTCTATTATTCGTAAATATCGTTGAATGCCTATTATCTAATGGCGCGAGTCTTCAATAATGACAGCTATTGCTTCTTATTGTCTGTAAGGAGTGAGTATCTTTCGTGTTATCATACTACTTAACGAATTTGTATCAGACAATGGAATTGCTTATTGATACACACCATGGACCGGAAATAAAATCAGAAATATATAATATACACGTTGTATGATAATTTCTTGTGGAACATCTTGTTAATGCTCTTTGCATGCCTCACATCTTCACGTGTTATTAATCGCTGTTGTAATTACGCTGTTGATTAATAATAATTGCAAGTATACCACATGGAGCGAAATGGCAGAGTGTAGACAAAAACCTTTGATCATAATATTATCTGTCGTATTTCCGGGTCGTATATGTGTTGTTAAAACATCTAGGTAAGTATCAGTTATATATGATAACATAAAGAAACATATTTTTCGCCGTTTGGATTGAGATGTTTTCAAAATGTTCCGTTATACAAGAAAAAAGGCATATCATTTATTACGAATTGCATTTAGCAAATTTTATAAAAAAGTGTTTGGACACAGCAGTAATCTTACCGATCAATAACTAATACAGCTTAGATTTATATCTAAAGAAAATCACACTTATTCATAGATTTACAGAAGAAGTAACTTTTGCGTGTTAATTTTCAAACCAACATTTACCTTTATCGAGGCAATTTTTTGTCGAATAATTTAATAATGGCAACTTGACCTAGTATAATATCTTCTGTATACTGCCATAACATCAGCCAACTGTATGACTCAGTTATACATAAACATAAAACTTAAGTACGGACAAATTATGTATACAATGTGCGTTTTCTGCCATAACATTCACGTCATTGAATTGTAAACTACAGTGTATAATAAGGTAAAGTTCTAGATATATTGTACTATAAATGTTCCCGTATTTCTCCCGAAGAAGTGCATATGTAAGTGGCATATGTGTCGTGTTCTGAGAAAACTGGGCATAATGCATGTGCGTAAAGTGTCGTCCAAGATTAGCCTGTGCAGTCCGCACAGGCTAATCATGGACGACACTTTCCGCCTTAACTGGATTTTCGCTAAGAAGAGACATCATTTAAACGAAAAATTCCATAAAAGCGAATTTACCGTTCCTTGCTCGCTTTTGTTAATGTTGATAAGTGGAAGTTTTGTTATACGCTCGTAATGCAATTTCTTCAACATAGATACCATTGAAATGCCTGCCATTGTAATACTATCAAAGATGAATTATAAAGTCAAGAGCGTGCTTATAATCATAGGTATATTTGCAACCACACGATCGACGACGATCGAGGATAGTGTCAGTCTTTTCTATTCAGAGATTATTGGAAACCTCAAGGTAATTGTCGAGATGTTTATGGTATGTTTCGCGTTGTTAAACATTTATGGTACACGCATAAAAAGCATTCACAAAGTACTCACAATGTACTAGACAGGTTTATTACTCCGCTACAGAAAACACTGACATCTGCTACATTCGGGATTTGATATGAGCTGTCATTTTGTATTATATTTTATCAAACAAGTTCAGTGCATTTGTTAGGTTGCGAATGTTTGACATGCTTACCAATAAATGTCGTGGATGAGTTCCAGTATGGACTGAAAGAACCATCGCTCTTTTGTTTTTATTAAAGAACACATATCGACAACATTTTGATAAAAAATAAACGTGTTTTCTGACGTGACATGTTGTTGCTTGTTGAGGACAAAAATAACGTCTTACAATGAACCAGTCAGACAAGTGGTCTTTGAACTCAATGTTGGAATTACCATTTGCAAGTCCGTAGAGTCGCCTTTGTACTCACAAAAAGAAAGAATGAAACACCCGGTGCATCAACAGGATGGATGCTAACTAAACATAATTGTATTTATTTAATAATTAGAAGAAGAAAAAAAACACGACAAAGCTGGGCCGGACGTCCGTTAAGTTCTTACAAAGTTCAAACGATTTAACAAAGACATCAGAAAAGTCGATACTAAGACTACACAACACTGCACTAAGACATTGTGGTTTGATGAAATTTATAGTAAATGTTACCACACTGAATGTTACCAAATTCAGATGTGAAGAAAGGATGACAAGCTGAAATCCATAAATCAATTTATAATGTGATATGATGGCGGATCGGGAAAATCTATATTTGATTATCATTGATACACATATCGAAGAACGTATTTATTTCCGAATTGAAGGTGAATGGTACGTTTTTTTGTTCTCACATTTCCTCTGTTTTCTTCACAATTATTCTTCGCCAAAATTCATGCGGTACTATTCGAGAATAGCTGCGCGTGATGTCGGCCTCAACGCAAATAATCCGAAACAATATGTGTCGTGTTCTGAGAAAACTGGGCATAATGCTTGTGCGTAAATTGTCATCCCAGTTTAGTCTGTGCATTCCGCATAGGCTAATCCGGGACGACAATTTCCGCTTTTATGGAATTTTTCGTTTAAATGATATCTCTTCTTAGTGAAAATCTAGTTTAGGCGGAAAGTGTCGTCCCGGATTAGCCTGTGCGGACTGCACAGGCTAATCTGGGACGACACTTTACGCACATGCATTTTGTCCAGTTTTCTCAGAACACGACACATATTTCTAGTTTCATGCTACATGAGATATCTTCTTCAAATTGAGTCTGTTACAATCTCTGCTTAATGACAAATGCAGTTAAAGGTTCCGACTACGTCTGACATTTGATGTACTTGCGATTATATTTTCCTGGTCAATGGAGACACGTATCTTTCCGGATATGCATGATCATGTGAATTGCATTTATCGATTGTCATGTGAAGTGAATCCCACCGTCTGATAAAGGAAATGTATGTTCATAGAAATAACATTTATTGGCTACACTGCATGCACCGATAGTAATTGCCTGATCTGTTCTATACAGGTTTTATCACATACAGGTCAATTGGAAACCTTCTTTTCTGCATAAAAATAGTCAGGAGTTAACTGTAAGGATCGACGCAATAAAATCATAGTCGGGGTATAGGGGTGATAAGTAACAAACAAAAAAAACTCTCCTTCAATAACGAAGAACGGAAATGAAATAAATACTGAGTTATCAGTTTAGCCATACAATAACGTATCCTTACAAAATGATCCCAGATAGTTAGCTCGCTACTAAGAAGACACATCGGACCTAAAAAACTTATCTGACCCATAATAAATACAAAAACTCAAACATAAATATCTGTACCGGGAATAAGCAATTGTTAGCTGATCCATTTTTCCAGCTTAAGAATCCTAAATATAAATAATACATAATTCATAGTGTAACCATAAACAGTAACACAATAACTTCACGAGCGGGTCGTTATAAGTATCCGCGGGGCTTATGTAATGTATCGGCCCGGGGACAATTTTTTTTGTATCTAAAATTAATCCGATCATACGAACTCAACTGAAAAACCTGGTGTCCAAACTCAGTCCAAATCAACGGCGATCAATAAGATTAAGCCACAAATCATTCAAACATCCGGACACACGTAAACACAGTTGGAATAATACAAATGCTGGATGCAACTGAAACGGTATTGTTTATTGGCAAACAGCGTAGACCCAGATGAGACGCCGCATCATGCGGCGCCTCATCAGGGTCTGCGCTGTTTGCTTAAAAGCATTTCTGAAAAAAATAACCGATATCTACATACATGTATTCATAACACACACAAACACTCAATGCTTTATTTGGTTTCATAAGCTACACTGGTGAAGTGCTTAGGAGATTTACCATAATGTCTTTGTAAACTGAGGCTAAAACTTCGAATGACGCCCAATGTTATTATAGAATCCTCAACAATTGTCCACGTATTATAAAACTTACACATTTAAAAGAATATCAATCACGAAAAAAAATATACCACTTAAAATAACATAACCTCAATATGTAATAATATCAATCGGTAATCGATTATCTAAATTATTTGTATACAATGAGGTTTAGCTACTGAAAAGTATGTACATTAACATAATATGATTACACATTTGAAAATGTGGAGCATTTTTCTACAACTAGCAGGATTTCTTAATTGTATGTTTTGAACAGAGTTCAACAACTCTAACGATGTTATATATTCTAACAACACTGATATTCAAAATTCGATGTACATAACACCATAAACATGACAAGAACATATCATTAACATGTCGGTTCATCATTCCTTTTTCTTAAACATCCAAGAGGTTCTTTCATCGATAACATTATAAGCGACGGCAGCATAGGTTCACGAAGCGAACACCTTTCAAATGTTTATGAGCTGTTCGCAATTTGTAAACACGTTATGAAAGAGGTTTCAACAATATACCAGTACATGTACAAGGGTTTCTGAATACAAAAACAAGTTAATTCCTAACTAACATTTACGGTGTAACACGAGCGAAAAACGGTAAACAAGTATAAAACTTATATTTGGATGATTATCTATAGTAATATTTACAAAGTACCTTTACAATTACTTATCCAATATAATTAAAACAAAGTTGCCTATGGTGTTACTTAATACACCTCTTAATAAGTAGCAATTAAAACATTCACATAGGCAAATTTAGATTTAATTCAAAGTCTGAACTTGTATCGATATTGTTCTTACTTTCATTTGCCTTGTCTTGTCCCGCTTATGCACTAGTTTCGGTTAAGGTAAAAGTTACAAAACACGAGAAAAATGTCAATTTGTTTCTTTATTGCCGAAGCCCAACTTCTTACTAAAGAACGGTTTCATTATAAAAAAATGTATCTGTACTTGAAACACATATTGATATGTTCTCATTATAAAGAGTTTCTTCTGAAGCTTTAAAGTACAAGCCACAATATTAAGGGGCGAACATATTTATTTCTTAAGAATTTTGCCATGCAATTAAATAGCTTTTTAACAACAACAGCTGGTAATATATTTGTCCTGAAGCATATCGGTACTACAATCTAATAAATCACTGAGTTTTGTAATCTATTCCGCCGGGATATTCTAGCAAGTGCAGAATTTGCACCAAATATAAACAATTACTTTAAAATTGCTAATTATTAGCCTTTATCCTACCGTAACAGTGAGTCTGACGTCTTACACGAAGCGAATTTTATAAAACAACGTTATGTGGTTAGGATGTAGAAGGCATACATAAAACGGCAACAAGCGTTATAATAACTTGTGGTAGCATCGTGTTAATATATTTTAGAAACACCTGTGCCGATAGGCGACAGCTGCCAATGATCAGATGTGACAGTTATCTATATTATTTACGATAATGGATAAATTTCATTAAAATATGAGGATCGATCCGAATTACCGCGTGTGTTAAATTGCCATAAAAATAGAAAATTATATCACAAAGTATGTAACCTAAAGTATCTATCTAACCAATATATTTGTTAGGATTTGTCACATGCAACATCGATTGATTAGTGGATATTCAACTACAGCTAAAAACTTCTGACAATATGTACCAATACAGATACAACATCATGGAAATAAAACGACCTTAAGAACATATCTCCAAGAACGTTTTAGCAAATCTTTGTTTGAGTCCTTGGTACTTACACTAGATCCGTGTAGGAATTATATGGCATTAAACAAATCAGGTGCAACTATCCATAATAACGGTTCATATTAAAATTATCGTGGTAACATAAGTAGGTTCCTTAGTGGTTGTACATGTGGCTGATTCGACAACACACGATACAAGACAGCTGGTTAGAAACAAACATTCAAGAAATCAAGATTATACGACCTACTAAATTCCTTCGTGCGAAAAGTTCACGAGAACGAAATGAAATTTCACGTTAACTGACATATATCACACTCTTCTAAAACTCAATGGGAAAGACTTTCATCCCGTTTTTGGCACAAAGGACGCGTTTAACGTATATATAAAAGACGTCTGGGGTCATTGATAGAACTTGACGAAGTGCCAAAGAGCCTATCGTCTGTTAGTTCGTTCTGAAATTAAATTGGCAAGACAGGCGACTGAATTGGCATCCTTATTTGGATTCCCTAGTCGGAAGAAACTGATGGAAATAAATCTTTGGCATATTTTTTCTCAGATGTTTAGTTTTCATTTAGTTAGACAAATGACTTTGGAAGCCGATGTTTAATTTGGAAAACGCGTTATGACCGAAATTGGTGCGAGCGGAAAAAACACTTTTTTTTAAGTAAATAAATCACGCTGCATTAACATATATACTATATTATCGGATTGTAACATTGAAGATCGCATATTTAAAGCAATGTTGAGAACCATATTCGTAGAGTAACAGGAGATCGATTAGGCTCGCCCTGACTATATGTGTCATATTCTGAGAAAACTAGGTATAATGCATGTGCGTAAAGTGATATCCCAGATTAGCCTGTGCAGTCCGCACATGCTAATCAGGGACGACTTTTTCCGCCTAAATTGGATTTTTGCTAAGAAGAGACTTCATTTAAAAGAAAAAAAACATTAAAGCGGAACTTGTCGTCCCTGATAAGCCTGTGCGGACTGCACAGGCTTATCTGGGATGACAATTTACGCACAAGCATTATGCCCAGTTTTCTCAGAACAGGACTCATATTACTTGCAGTGTAATTTTACATGACATTTGTTGCTAAGCACTTGCCGGATGTTTTCCAGCCTCTGCCTTTAATAACGCTTGCCATGGTTGTTCTTTCCTCGTCTCATAACGTTCCCGGGATTCTTTTACTTTTTGGGTCGGCAATAAACCCCAAAACCACAAAACATCAGTTCGATGTCTACTGTAATCACTCGTTTATTCCCGAAAGAGGTTACGTTATGGAAAGTTTAAGAAACATGACGAATGATTTTCCCGCCGAAGGCAAGCGCCTGACAAAGGTTGAAGGAGGTGTCAATGAATTCTTTGTTTCGGAAACGCAGACAAGACAATCCCCCGGGAAGAAGACATATTGACAAGCGGTGGTTTTGGGATCAAAGAGATCGCACATTTCTTGGAACTGATAGAAGTTCAATTTCGCAACTTTAAAGATGCTGAATCTGTAAAACAAAGGTCTTGTTTTGCAAATAAACCCATACTTTTCGAAAGATATACATTAACATGACTATAAAAAAATAGTAAGTTATGGTTAAACTTAAGAGCGTTTAATTGCTTATTAATCTGGTGTGTCAAAAAGGTTCGTTTGTTAACATTTCGCAGGTTATTCAATTGTTGTCAATGTCTACCAGAGTATTTGGAGCTTTGAGTGTCTAACAGAAAACCGTGTCTGAAATATTTCTGGAAATAATCGTCAAGGCGGTCAATGCAAATGTGAATATAGACAGCAGGCATTTCAGCTTTGTGCGGATTTATTCATGCTTTGTGGGATGTGAAACAATGCCCACATTGTTTTTTTTACACAAGAGATATTCAATAATTTCTTAAAAATACAGATTTTCCATTGTTAACAAAAATTGCACGAATCATTTTATGCAATATAATATCAGCATTTATTTGAACGGTGTGGGTTTTATTTGATGATATGTTTTATCAGTTTAAAAGTACAACTTGCTAGCCTTTTCTGTTGGGGATATATGCAATATAACAAAATTCGTTAATTGTTATACGTACAATTATGTTCATCTGGTGACAAAAAAATCCAAATATGTATACGTTGTGGAAACATGGGACAATCAAACTTCTACCCATATTACAATTGCATATGTTAAAAAGTATCTGTACTCTGTTGAAGGAGGAGATTTCGTTTTGTCAAACATAAAGTGAAAGCCAACGTGTATACACACTAAACTGATTATCAGTTATATTAAAATAATGTGAAATAATGTGTTTTGTTATTCATATCAAAGCAAAAACGCTGTGTCATTTTAAACAAAACAATTCAACATTGTGTACGTTGAAGCTTGCAATCAGTAAGCGTACACTTGTTTATAAACCTGTTATAGCTGTAAATTATAATTTACATTCTGTCTTAACAAAATCGCCATTAATGCGTGGAATTTTTGTCCATGACAGACGACGACTATACATTTAACCCATATATTTATACATGGATGTAACCTTGTACATATTTGCCAGTATATATCAAGCGTTCGTAAGAACCTAAACGACCACCGTTTCTAAAAACAAGAATTTCATTGTCCTTATTTTTTATAGAAATTCATTTATTTGCACAGAGTGCATAGATGTTATTAAGATGTGAATGTAATTGTCAGCACTATGCTCTACATCATCTGCGTACAAAATACATATCCTATCAGAAATGTCTTATTTTATGTGAATACATTGTTACCCGTATTCCACATATTGAGAGACAACTCGTATACAAATAACAAAAACAGTGTGGTGACGCTTACCTCCTTTTGTTTAGAACCAAATATTGCATTTTAAAAGTGTACTCGTTTTATTTGTATATAAACGTACCCATGCGAGTAAGTAATTAATATAACTTTGCAAATATCATAAAAATTGCCCCGAAAACTTATTCCATTAAGCATTTTAAACAATTTCGGTGCATGCTCCCATCGAACGCACGTTTAAAGTAAATATATCGAACATACACTATCCAACAAGAATTTGGAATGCATTTTCCAATCATACTTTCTGAAGTGAACATATCTATCTATCTAGAATTGGCTTGTTATTCTTCTATTTTATTTCAAGTATCTGTGCACGTAGATAACCTTTAATAAATGATTTTTGAAGGGGGGGGGAATACTTACAATAGCGTAATTCCTGTAGAATTGGATTGGTCAGTGTTTGATCCGGACTTATGGATAGTAACTATGACTCTTTTGCGCCTTCTATCGAGAAATACGCCACCCTCTTGATCGGTGTTTGAAAGTTCTTATGTATTTCATATAAATGATGATGACACATTTGGCTCATAAGTCAATCTTTAAAAAAAAATGTTAAAATTGAATGCACACCTACTGACGTAGTTCGAAGATTCCGATGGAATGTTATTTGGACTGACGCTTTTTTGGTAGATATATAATGTTGTATTGCCTCGTTAAGAACGAACTGTAGCTTTTAAGTATTGTTCTTATAGCGATTCATTTAGGGAAAACATCTATAGATCAAACTATGACGATGAACGTCTTTCCTTTTATATGTTTAGATGTAAATTTAAATTTGGTCAGCAGAAACTCGAAGATAAAATGTGAAGCATAACCTTAGGGACTGATGCAACTGGGCATCACCAAAGACACGCCCATTTAAATAAGGATGTATATGTACAGCAAAAGTAAACACATTTAGGCTGTTGGCGGCAGCAACAACAGAAAAGTAACAACACACATCGAGGACAACTACTTATATTTAGGGCTTGCAAACAATCACTCTTACCATTTTTGGTGCAGTTTTTAATTCGTGTTCGTTTGTATAGGCTGGAGGTCTATTGTGTGCGGAAATAATTGTATACATACATCTTGAAGTCATTAAATTATTGTCAGTATGGCCCGGTGTAAAAATGGGTTTTAAGGTTGTAGGTGGGAACAGTCCATCACCTTGACTAGGTGACAAGCCGTATTCTTTTTTTTTCGTTTTCATAAATTAAAGAAACGTTTATTTGAAATATGGCATTCATGGCATGTATATGAAGTCTTATTACACGTACATGTCTGAATGTTGTGTTCGTATTGGACGACCACTGACGTTTATCAAATTCAATCCATTTCAAAGATACAGAAAAGAAACAATTTTACAATACTTCATTGTCTTTTTATGGTCGTGTTTTATGTTCATTATTAAAATAAATGCATTTCGTAAACATTACATTGATTGAATTTCAGTATATAAATGTGTTAAGCCGGAACAAAACTCCACGATAAATCACCTTTAATTGTGTCTTTGACCATAGACTAAGGAGCATGTTATTGTACACGACACATTGTTGCTTATTCGTTCATTTGCATATGCAACCAGATTTAAGATATATCAAATTAAGCAACAATAATACAAACAACAACAGAACAACAACAACATAACAAATATAAAGGACATGATTGCAACCACCGACTGCAAAACGCATTTGACTGCTAGGACTTAACCATATCCAAAAAGATCACTATCCGTCTCAAACATTTGTACAACATAAATGTTCAGTGTGGCAGGTTTATTCTATTCAATTGGAGCGTCAAATAATGTATTCTATGTCCCAATAGCTTGTATTTTACCTTGACATCATAATAATTTTAATTACTTATTTGGCATCTGAATCAAACTACATTATATACTGACAAAAAACTAACATATAACATGCACTAGCCTATTTCGTTCAGCTTTACATGCGTGTCTTTATAGCTGCCATGCTGTGCCCAAAATGACACCTTGTTTACCAACTGTTGTAAAATATTTATAAATACATTTTTAAATCGAGCATCTAATGTGTACATTTTTATAACATCTTATGTTTACGTCTTAACTTTAGAGAGCTTTTAGTAAAAGCCCGATCACTACTCCGAACTATCGAACATTTCGTACAATATTTCGTTAAATAAAGTTTTAAAAAAAATCAAAGTTCCTTATAGTAATTGACGAAATTTCAACGCCGGATGATGTCTTGTAATATAGATTTTTGTAGATGCAAAATGCTCGTTTTTTTTTGTGACACAATACATTCCATGTGAATGCTGCAAATATATCTATTCATACGACACTCGAACACTAAAATGGTACCATGTTCAGGGGGTAGATCGTACGCAAGTAACTGTTGTGGCGTAAGTGAGAAAAATATTAACTTTTGTTCAAAATGGCGGCCAACGGCTGATATTTCGATTTTTTCNGCGTATGGATAATGTCGAATAAGTATGATAAATGTACAAACCTTTCAAAAGTTCAGGCGAAAAAATCGAAAAATCAGCAGTTGGCCGCCATTTTGAGCAATAGTTAATATTTTTCTCACTTACGCCACAACAGTTACTTGCGTACGATCTACCCCCTGCATGTTAGTGTGCAAGTGTCGAATGAATATATATATTTGCGGGAAATTAAAATGGAGTTTATTGTGTCACACAAAAAAATAAAAACGAGCATTTTGTATCAACAAACATCAATGTTACCAGGCAACATCTTGCGTTGACATTTTGGATAATGCTATAAGTAAAACTGATTTGTGTGCCCCCGAAGGTGGGCATATAGTGATCGCACTGTCCATCTGTCCGTCTGTCTGTCCGTCTGTAATTCCGTCACACTTTGCGTTTAGGTTTCGAAAAATGTGGACAAACACTGTGCGTTAATGTTTATAAAAATGTGGAAAAAAAAGGGGCATATGTCATCCTATGATGACAGCTCTTGTTAATTGTTTAACTTTATTTTACGAATAATTGTACGACATTTTCGTTAATTTTTGGTAGTAATGGGGCTTTAACATACCATTGGCATCTACAGCTTCCTGAGTATGTTTACGATGGGTCTCTATTTTCTGATATGGATCGCGGTGCCTCAAATTGACAGAATTTCGTAACAACCGTTTGTTACACACACTCATTTTGCACTGTGCTGTCTGTATTGGTTAAATAAAGTTTGAAGTTGAACACGGCGATAGTTTTAAAGTGAAATATATGTTGTCAAAACATCTTTGAGTTTATATGTTGTATTTGTTTTTTAAAGCACACTCTTAGAGGTATATAATTTGTCAAGGTTTTTTATTTTAAAATCCTTCGGTAAAATAAAAGGAACAGAACACCCCACTTCGGACTCGCTGGCATTAACGTGACCAGCCAGGCAGTCCCAATTTGAATATATTGACCTCAGATTTTGGCTTTGGACTGTACACATTTAAGGCCGTCTGGCTGGTCCGTTTTATAGGACCCTGATTGGAGTTTCTTTTTGTTAAATATATCCTGCCAAAAAGTAATACGGGTTTTTGAAAATTCCGTACCTTCAAAATAGCTTATTAATGTATATTTTTAGAAGTAAATTTCGACGAAAGTTTGACATTGCAATAATATCTGCAAAGACGACTAATTTGTTATTTCAGAAGACCTGTGCCAAGTACAATGAACATCCTCCGTTTTTTCCAGCTCAACTCCCAAGATGAGATTGACGTTAACCACCGGCTGAGTATTGAGAATGTTGGCCAGTTCACAAACGAACACCTATTATAATATTCATATATGTTTTACAAACTCAGGGTTGAGTCAGAGATAGACTCAGAACTATAAAAACAAACCACATTTAGCATGATGATTAACCGCATCTCAAAAATTGAGAAAAACCCTTTAAAAAACCTATTACCGTAATTACTCTATGTTTTCGGACACTTAAAAATATTTATTTTTTCGTGTCCGAAAACTAAGATACGAAAAATATTCTCAAAATACAGGTGTCCGAAAATTAAGAGTAAAAAAATTGAAGTGTCCGAAAATGCCGTCGATTGCATCAACAACTACCGGTCAAAGCACGTGCTTGTAAAATAACACGCCGTATAGTATAAATGACATTTACATATGTTTGCACTGCATTTCAAATAATTTCAAATGCTTAATTTATTTTACAAAAAGTTACTACAAGGTTGTACTTTGACCAACGAGTTCAAAGATGAGCATGTGATGTACCGATACTCGCTAGTATGAACCAGAAATTAACGCAATAAACCAGCAAACTATGAATTCTTTGTTTGTTCATGTCCGATAGTTGTTGTCTAACACCTTCCATTGTTCGTAAAACTTGCAATAGGGTGCATCACACTTAGAAGCGTTTAGTATTTGTCACAGTTATCATATTGAGAAGGGTAGTACCATTGCGGTAGTTAATTGAACTGTTAATTTGCATAACCCCCGGTAATTGTCATTACGCTAATTTTCAAAAGAAAGTTGTTTTAGATTATCATAATCAGAGACGTGTTAGTATTGTTATCTACGTCTCTGTCATAATTTACATTAATTCACATTGTTCCATTATGGCTTTAATGTTTAATTACTAATTTCTTTAATCTGATTTTCGGGCGAAACCATTGTTTAATACCGGTTTACAACAACAACAATGTTGTTGTTGGGTTTTATACCGGTTTACAAGGTTATTTACGCAAATGTGATGGTCCATTGCCCTCAGGCATGCATCTGCAAGGTTTTATGACGTTAATCTGGTCATAAAACCCCATGATCGAAGTGTCATCAGATATGGAAAACAGGACCAAAATTTGGTAAAATAGCGCTGTTAAATATACTGTCCGAAAACCCGTATGTCCGAAAATTAAGAGTCACGAAAAATATTTATTTTTGCTAAAAAAGGGGGTGTCCGAAAACTTAGAGTGTCCGAAAACATAGAGTAATTACGGTACGCTCACAATCAACGAATATTTCATAACATATTTCATAAAATAAAGTTTACATATAAACAACAAGTGTTCCTAATAGCAATAACCAAAATTTCAACGCTAGATGTGCTCTCGTAACATAGATTTAAAAAATACAAATTGCTCTTTTTGATTTGTTTGTGGTACAATATATTCAACACGTGTTCATGTACCAATTGTAGATCTGGTTAAATCTATGTTACCAGACCACATCTAGCGTTGAAATTTTGGTAATTGCTAAAAGAAACACTGATTGTTCGTGTGTTAACTTTATTTTCGAAATATTTTACGAAATATGCGTTGATTTTGAGCGTTATAGGCGCTTTAAGGTTAGGTAAGAATATAGGTAGGTATGTTCGTGAAACCCTGTCCATATTCTGAAAGCAACTAATAACAAGGTGCAAGCAGCTTTTTACTGTTATAAATGAGTGCCAAGTGAAAATTCGCATATAAACAAAAGATTCGCGATCTTGTATTTTCCATCAAGTATCAAATATTATAACATATGAACTTTGGTTCGACCAATAAGCATTATAATTATCATTACCTAAAAAAAGCTTAAATCAACGCGACCAGTGTGCAATTCATGCCATGTCCTCCGTTTCATCTTCGCGAAGCAAAGAAGGCTTTACAAATACTTATTTTCGGAATCTATTCGTAAATGCTTACTTATTGAATATAACTTTGTTATCATGGAAAACGAAATTAAGGCATTCATGATTAATGAAAAGCGCAATCATTTTGTCTAACAATATTTTCAGCTTTGACATATGTGCTTAAATGGAAGATGACAAGGTGTACTATAGCACTATTTCTGGTTCTAAATGCAGCGTTTCATATGCAACATCACATTAACCGATCAAAATGGTGTTGCTAGAATGCATTTCAAATTCAATTTTCTATAGGACTTTGTGTTGTTGATAAGCGGTGGATAATAAACACGGTTAATATAGGATAAAGATGTCATGGAAATTGTGATATTTGTTATCAGTTTGGGATAAGTGTGTGTTTTATAAATGTACAATAATTAACTGATGTTTTTTCCAAAGGTAGCGTCAACTGGCTGTTATACTAGCCATAGACCACATAGGGTTGTTATTAACTTTTGATTATATTTGTCTATATTATATTGTGATGTTGTATGCAAAGTCGTTTATTATATGTGCAGTAGCTTACTTGCTTTAACAGACTATTGGAATACACTGAGTAATTATAATCTTGGCCAGGCTCTAAACAGATCTCGGTTAACTATAGAAACACTCGAATAAATGTGCCATGTTCGCCTCGTTTAAATACAAACGATGGTTTAAATTATTAATATGTTGCACGCAATTCGAGTATTATTAAAAAAAATAACATCACACCGGAGTCAATTATGAATGCAAATGTGGATTTTCCGTCATACATGTGTCCTATTTATGGTCGTATTATACGTTAAAATGAAATAAATTGAGTCGCGTTCTGAGAAAACTGGGCATTATGCTTGCGCGTAAATTTTCATCTCAGATTAGCCTGTGCAGTCCGCACAGGCTAATCAGAGACGACAATTTCCGCTTTTATGAAATTTTTCGTTTAAATAATGTCTCTTCTTAGCGAAAATCCAGTTTGGGTGGAAAGTGTCGTCTCGGATTAGCCTGTGCGGACTGCACAGGCTAATCTGGGGCGACACTTTGCGCGTATGCATTATGCCCAGTTTTCTCAGAACACGACTCAATTGTGTGCCGGTTTCGCGTCATGAAAGCCAAAGCTGTTGCCTTCCGTATATGTATTCTCGCCATGTGTTAAAGGGACTTGTTCACAGTTTGTCATACTGAGAATTGTCAACTTTTGTCTCAGATTCAACAAATAAATCACCAAATGTACATTGGTGAGCGGTATAACACAAATGACGGAGACACTACATGTTTTCTTTCACAAATAATCATCGTCACAAATTGATTAAGTTATAAAGCTTAAAAAACGCGACACGATCGAATAATTTGAAGAGTTCTTCTGTTGTTATCGTTATATGTTGTGACCATTCGGAGATTGCGTATATAAATTATAAAATACACGCTTTCTATGTCAGCACGGATGGTCAGGTGGTTTCGGTGCTAACTTTTAATCATTTGGGTCAGTGTTTTGAGCCCAGGTGTTGTTAACTTTGTTTGTCTGTGTTTAATTTTATTCTTGATTTAGTTCTGATGTTAACATAAATAAATTTAAAGCATTTAATGAAAACCCTCAAAACATGCGAAATCTGTGAACACGTCACTTTAATATGGCGAAATAAGAGGTTGAATTGTTAGTACGGATAACTTCAGAAAGCTGAAGCATTTGCTAAATGAGACCACAGCAAAACCTAATTAAAACAAATGATATTTACAACATTTAATTCAATGCCATCGTTAGTCACATTTATTTTCAAACTTAAGTATGATTTAAAACTACAATAAGTACTATTTAAATAGACACTGAAGTACAACTGTCAATAAGAATTCGAAAGTTGTTATACTGTTGCGCTGGTGCATGTTAAACCTTCAAGTTGTTATACTGTTGCGCTGGTGCATGCTAAACCTTCAAGTAAGTAAAGGTCTATTTTTATCGAATTGAAATTTTATTGTATTGCTTTTTAATTTAAATAACAATGATATCATGAGCATAATTATTTACAATTATGTGTGTTTGGTTGTATGTTTGTTCGATGTGTTGGATTTTTCGCCGTTTGCAACTGCATTTTAGTCAAATCACGGAGGTAATTCTACCCACTCACACTTTTTAGCTGGGTCACCAGATCTCCATATCCATACTTATGCCATTAACTAACAACTCTCCTTCTCAAATAAAAGGTAGGGGAAGATTAGCCGCGCAAAAGATTGTGTAACGAAACCCCATAAATCCCCGGATGTTTAGCCCAGTGATCTCCAAATGAGCTAGCCGGTCCGAAAGTTTGATAGATGTTGGGCTGAGTGAGAGGTTCGACGCGCAATACAAACGGTTTAAACCCTTCATTATTTGAATTGACTGTTGAAAGGAGATGACCCCAGCGTTAATGATTTTCTTTTTTATGTCGTATTTTATGGTTTGTCGTGTATTGTATATGCAATTGATAACTTGTCTAAATTTAACATTGCTGTGACGTCGTCCCAACATTCTCGCTGTACCATAAATTTAACATAAATTTAATATTAAAATGGTTACCATCCATTATGTTGGGTGTGTTTTCGTAATATTGGCGTTTAAAATTTAAATTAGACAGCACCTGCGAAACGCGCATGCATATTGTTATTTTTAGAATTATACAAAATATCATCTTATAACGTTGACATAAAAAGATGTACAATTATTTCAATATATGCACTGTTGATCATTTTGTATGTTTTCTTTTAAAAATTTTAGCAAATTTGCTATATCATAATATTCACAGTTATATAATAACTACACCATACAAGTACGGCTTAAAATCAGTATCAAATCCTACAATATGTGATTTTAAATCATCTATTAATTGCCATTTTGTTGGAAAGGGTATTCTATGTTCATTGAATTAATCTGGGATGATTTTTCATCTGAATTTAGTGTCTACCGTTAAATCGAAAGGGGATGTAACACTGCGCGTAATTTGAACAAATCGAGTGCTGTAGTATATTGACTCACTCGTAGCTATGACGAACGATGTATTTAGTAATATTGTTTATTCAGATAAACATTTAAGACAGAAGCCTTAAGAATACGAAAGATAATAAATGTACATAATGCAAAGGAGTAATCGTGCAATCTAAAGTACGGCTTATGCATGCGGAATATTACGTTTAAATGAATAAAGCCGCTTCACGCGAAAATGGGTCTTATGCCGTATGTGGCTAGGTTAGCTCCAGACCAGCCTGCGCATTTTCAAATGCTGTTCAGGAGCTTCCACGTTTGCTTATGAAACCACAACGCCTTTAATGTCTTTAAGGCGGACAGGGGAGCTCCGGACCAGCCTGTGCATAAGCTACGCTAGTCGCAAATAGCATAAGACCCATTTTCACATGACACGTCTCAATAAAAGACTATTGTTTGGAATAAAAATAACACTGAGACGTGCTAAAAGCATGCACTACCTTTATGCAAACAAAGTATTAGAACAAGTTTCGGAGAATAAAAGTTTAAGCATACATGTTTAGTACATGATTGGAATATGATCAGTCAGTCGAATAAATTCAGTGCCGTTTTAGTGGCAGATGTTACTGTGATATGGATCCAGTTCGGACCCTTTATGGCCATAGACGTCAGATACATGTGGCAGCGTTCTTTTTTTTTTTTTTTTTTAATAAAGTAATATGCGAAAAAACGATCATTTGTTTTTATAAGCATATCCAATACGGGTTATTTTATAGATACACGAGATAATAGTCATTTCAATTAGGAAAGTCAATTACGGAAATATTGCACATATTTTTTCAACATGCTTTCTGTATATGTTAAAGTTAATTTAGCGAGAAGATCTATGATCAAATGTAGTAAAAATGATATAAAACTCAACCTGCAATAACTCAAACACAAGTTACGGTCGGTCGGTTAAGTGGAAACTATTAAACTTGTTGGCGCCGGATGTATATGTTATACGGAGCTTAGAGCATGAAAAATGTGACATAAAAATGTGTATTTATTTGAAAGCAGTCGCTTAAGTAGGAGTAGGTTGTGTATTTATTATTCAAGCTTGAATGAACATTTATATATTCTACAAAATAAAGCGAGCGAAGCGAAAAGTATTGGTATTAATGGTGTCAAATGTACCATCAATGTGGTATATAAGAAGAATACGCAGAGGAGTAGATTCCGCAAAAGTAATGATGCATAATTTTATAGTCAATTCTACAAAACAGAGCCTGTTAAGTGAGCACTAAAAATAATGCATATGCTTTTCAAACAGAACGAGCAAATCGAACAAAATAGTTCAAGCTTCCCTATATATCCACTTGGTACGTTTGGTTATGTTTACATACATTACCATAGATTCTCATTTTTTATTACTGTGCCATGGTTATGGTGTTCGCTGTAGCTCAGGTATGGGGCTGATATATACAAAGCGGGTCCTTTATAGCAACTTTTTCTTCTATTTGTTGCAAATTGCTTAAATGCTGATAGCATTCGGAATGTTGACCGGGTTAAGATAGTCGAACGGGATATCCCGGACCTCATTCCGTTTGGAGATTGTTTCACTCGCCAGTTTTAGCTCTTTCCGAAATGCGTTGACGACTTCAACCGCTTTCGGGTCGTACACGTAATTTACCTCGAAGTCTCCAAGTGCATTTGTTGAACGTTCGCTAAGTATTCTTACGACCGTCATGAGGTCATAGTGATTGCTCCGTTCCATGAGCAGCTGCATTATATCGCTCTCGGAACGGGGGCTTTTGTCGCTCGGAGGTATTCCAAGCAGCAGTAATGGGTAATTCAATGGGAATGCGTATTCATCATACTGCATGAAGTTCGCCGCCGCGTGTCCCACACTGCACGTGTAGATGATGCTCGTGACGACCTGAATCAGCTGGTCACGTGATGTAAATTTCCCGCCTTCACCTGGAACACCAAGAACATCAAGTCCGCCTTGCTCAATTGGCTTGTCAAGTTCCTCCCTCCAATTCTGTATCTCCATGTCATTGTTCAATATGTCATCAGATGGGTAGTAGAGATTGACGTAGGATGTCACGTATTTCAAAATGGCGTTGTACGTTAGAAGTGCGTCATCTCGGAATGGGTAATCAGGGACAACTTCATGGTCATGTACGCCTCGAGCTTTTAGATCTTCTGGCAGAGTTCCTTCAACATTCAGTCTCCATTTCGGCCGATAACGCCTGATCAGCTCAGCAACACCCTTGGTACCAATCGTAATCAAGCTGTCGAAAATTGCTCCCTCTTCTAGAAGTTTACCAATGCCTCGTTCGTTGATGGCAAGTAAGTACAGGAAATGCGGCGCAAGAATTTTAAACACTGGATGTGACTGAGATAGGTATCTATGTACTGCAATCACAAAGCCCTCCATGACGATGTGCGTGAATCCAAGATGGGTGATAGCCTGATGCACGCAAGCGTCTGCGTTATTGAACCACATCTTTGCAATAATCCACGTGTATTTGGGATCAGATGGCAGGAAGACGGGGTTGTCGTCTGCTTTGTCTTGGAACAGCTGTATGGCGATGGGAACAATTTTGCCATCGTCTCGTCTGTAAAACAACGCGATTGGATTGCAGGTCACGGTGTCATGGATGGGCATGCATCCACGGAGGATTTCGTAATCGATGATGAAAAGTCGTTTAGAATGCAGAGCTGATTCGAGCGTGTCCGATCCTAAGAAGGGTTTCAGCATTTCCGGTCTCACCGCAAGTTTTTCGGGTATTTCCGTACATAGCCTTATTACGGTGTTGTTCGTGCCAGCGAAGCGCTGCATTCCGAACTTTACATCGTCGTTCCATCTAGATATAGAAAATGCACGATCTGCCATTCGTTATTAAACGCATAATAAACGACATATGGACTTATTTTTTTTATATAATTATACCTTTTTATAAATACAAACTGTAAACCGTTTCGAACAAAACGAACAACTGAAAATCCAAGTATGCTGCTTCAAACGTGCAAGGAAAAACCCACAGCCTTAAAATGTGTATTTTGACAATGACAATAGCGCACTACAGAATACATTAAAAAGGTGAGATATTATGTCAGTAATAAAATGCGATCTACCTTGAACAGTCCAAAGGTTCAGGGAACAATGAATCCTCTCCCATGAAGACATTCTTCAAATCATCGATAGTTTTCCAGCTTTTCGTAAACATGTTATTAAATATACTGGTTGCTTTTAGTTTAGCTTTCTTCACATTGACATCCCATTTCCATTCGAATGAAAACTTTTCATCGTCCGGAAGGACCTTGACCTGACAAGGAAAACCGTCGGCCCTTTGTGTGTACTGGTACAGTTGGCGCTTATCTCGAAGTTCTCGCTCTCTTTGTTCTGGAAACAAATATGTTTTTAATGAGTTAGATAAAATGGTGGTTTATTTTTTTTATTTTGATTTCTTCATGAAGACAACACCCCATACGTTTGGAGGTTATATGGTTCATGTTTTCCAGCTATTCGCTTATAACCAAGTTGCTCTGCTTCATTTACTTGCATAAAAAAAACACTTAAGCTCAACAATAAATGATATAAAATAAATAAAAGTACCATGAAAATTAAATGTGTGTACAGGTAAAGACTGAATAATAAAATATGTTAATAAATAAATGTTAACATAAAGTAATCAGATATTATTCCTTTAGTCTCACGGTTCGTTATAGACTCACCTAATTGCGGTGAATACTTAATGCCTTAACAAATTAGCGTTCTATTATTCAATGCACGACAACTATTTTCAACTAAATACTTGAAGCATTTCAGATGTATTAAAGCCATGAAATTTATGGCTAAAATATCATTTTTTGCATTCACGGTATGCACATTTCCAAATTATCGAACGACCCAAGAATAGCCCAAAAAGACAATATTTTATGAGTTGGTTGGCAGGCGTAGAACTTGGTATGAGTTTGCGTGCAAACTCATATAACGACTGAAGGTAATTATTTAGACATTTGCAAATATTTCACTACACGTTGTACTTCTATTTTCATAAAAGATTTCTATAAAAACTGTTAAAAACCGTTATGTTATATGTTTTACGAGAAAAGTCCTAAAAAGATGACTTCAACCATCGTATCGTCATATAAGCGGGTTGAACGCAATAGTCAAGACTATTACAGTATCCACGTTAATTTTACAAGACTTATCGTTCAACCAACTACCAGGACTAGTCCCGTTAAATTCAAGGGTCCTTTGTTACAGTGTAATAAGGCTACTAAGAAAAATCATTTAAATAATTTTCAACATTTCATTACAAATTATTTCAATATTTCATCACTTAGCATGTGTGTGCAAATGTACACATGTCTAATGTGGGTATATTATAAAGTGCGTGTTCTGTTAGTGTTGCAGATATACAAATCGGTTGCTAAACATTGATTTTGTTTTTCGCCTCTCACAAGCAAGATAGTGATACAATTTTTCTTAATGGACATGTTACGCTTGAAACACACTTAAGTTCAATTTAAGATATCATTCAAATAAAACGCGTCGTCAAACAAATGTGGACGTGGTACATCATGCGTAAATAATGGCGATAATAAACGAAATAATGTAAAAGTTCAAATCATTTTAACATGAACATGTCTGGTGTATCGCCTGTGAAATTGTTGCATAAAAGATCCAATGGCATGTTTCAATCAGAAAACTTGTCAACACATGAAAAAAAAATATAATGATAATTTTAGAATAAGCGTTCTTACAACGTCAAAAAACAAATCAGTATTTGTTAATATTAATTATATTCTTTCTCAGTTACAGAAATGTTTCAAAGGAGATCCTTCGGTTTTGAGTTATACGATTTCAAACGATACATTCTTGGTTTTCAAATTTCCCTAACATGGTCATGTCATTCGCAGCAAATATCGAATTACTACCAAACATTCCATCTTTAGTGAGACTACTTTAAGGAGTTGGTCAGAGAGACGAACCTTTATTGTGTTCATCCTGAGGAAGATTGGTGTCATAGGGGAGAAACTTGTAGCGGTTGTTGGACTTGATCCAGCGGAAAATCGGGAACACAGTCTGCCACGCGGTGGACACGTTTTTAACTGTGATCGTATCAATGTTCCAGTCTGTATTCAAGCCGGCATCGTCTTTCCACAGCTCCAAACTTGTGACCGTATCAAACTGAATAAAGAGTGTTATTGTGTTTCTCCAATAAAGGCTCTCTTAAACACGTCAACAACTGATAGTCTGATACGTATAACGTTCCATCGAAAGCATAGCAAAACATTATTGATACGATTGGTATTCTAGTTACTGTTTTTTACATTTGTCCTACATATCATCATAATCGAAAACTTAACTTAAAGATTTAGAAGATTTCTTTCAATTTTTTACAGTAACAAAATCTAAAAAAATTGTTAACAAGTTCTTTGTTTTTGGAGATTAAAATCCAACCTATTTTTTGTTTTTCCTAAAGCGTCTACACCATATCACTTATTATATTGTATTATATTCTATAGCATTATTTTTCACTTACTGTACATGTCTTTATAAGCGAATGTCTTTCAGAATAAGAATATTTGTGTATAGTACAACATATATTGATTAACCTGTCATTTTTATAGCAAACCTCAATATAATGTCCTAACTGAGAACCGAAACAAGCACTTTTAAATTCATATGAAAAAAGCAAACATGTGTAAAAAAATACCTTTTGGTTTTTAATGGAGTACACGTCAGTTTGTCCCCGTTCGAAGTCGTTGTGAAAAAAAGCATCCAGTTTGGTTTCATTGGAGCTTGCTCCATTACCGTTCAGAATAACAAACACATTAGCATCGGTTCCAGCTCCTAGCCGGTCCCCAGTCTTCACGGAAATTTCAAATTGCATCGCTAAGATTAAATAACATCAACACTTGTAATAAGTAAATTCAGGAGTAACTGTCTGCGTGTCCCGAGTTTTCTCTTGCTTTAAATTCGGTTTACATACAACCAGACTCGTTGTGTGCGATCAAGCATGCGAACATTCAGTTACTTTTTAAAGCTAGTATTTTTTATTTAGCCTCAGGCTGACTGCCGCTAACGCTTAACCTTTTTGCAATAAATAAATATCGCGATCTCTTATCGTATTTTCCTCCTCTTTCGTTATGCGTTCGCTCCTCCATATAGTTGTGTTCGGGTTATCGCGCTTGTAATCCAAGGGTCAAAAGTGGTTAACAACGAGTGGCACTTACGGATGTACCGTAGTAATACATATACAATTACACTCGCAGATTAATAGTTTTTAATTATTGTTTCAGTTCTTAACATAATGTTTCTAAGTCCATATCCAAATCCATATTCCCCCGCCACTTGGTAGGGGCGGAAATAAGTAAAATAACTTCCTAATAACTATCTCCGCTCTGTTCAAGTGGCTAAAGGTGTTCTCTTTAAATACACGTATCGTTACATAAACATGTCAAATTGATATGTCCATAAACTGCGGAATCCGAATAGGGCCAAGTTGATTGTCGCGTATCGACCTTCGAGGTCGACGCACGACATTCAAGTGACGCACGATTTGACACTCGACATTTATGCGACATTCAAGATTTGAGTGTCGCATATCGCGCTGGGTTTTAGAAAAAAAAATATTGCAGAA
>VMBQ01000299.1:0-53927 GCA_007657795.1 Dreissena rostriformis
GCCCAGAGCACCCCATCGTATGATGGTCCGAGTCCTACATGTATAGATCATCCCATCGTATGACAGTACATGTATTCTTATATGTATGATAGTTTACTAGGACAGAAAAAGTGTTACAATCCGTAGTATATAATATTATATTCGTTTACATTATACTTAAGCATTATATCCAGGCTAAAATAACGTAAAACTCGAAAATGATTAAGTAAAGTTAGAACAAAAATCACAGAATCATCTAAGACTTCTCAGTTTAGAGCTAGTAGAGACAATGTATACAATGTATGTGAATAAACATGGCAACATATTGGGTTCGCAGGTGCGTCTTATTACACGCAACAATGTCCGCATGCATAACACTGTTCAAGGGCGTAGATAAAACGATCCTTTCGGTAAAGTATATCTGCAACCTCATCACATACCAGGAGCTATTCGGAAAGGCTTGCAAATACATTATATCACCGCAAGTGTGACACAATAATACACACGCTATATATTCGAAAAACAAGAGGATTACATATAGGAACACGGAGCTTAATCAAGTGCGTGAAGTGTCTCCCAGATTAGCCTGTTCAGTCCGCACAGGCTTATCAGGGGAGACACTTTCCGCTTTTTGGTATTTTTCGTTTTAAAGAAAGTCTCTTCAAAGCAAAAATGAATAAAGCCCGGTTAACCCAGGTCGAGGCTCACTTTATTTTCTAGGACAAAAGGTTATTTGCAAAGCAACCAAATAGCTCTGTAAGATTGTGTAGAATTGCAGGTAATAAAAACTATGTAAACAAACAACAACAACAGATAAACGCCTGCAGGGATTGATTACTACTCGCCAAAACTCCAAACGCGTGTATTCTTCACCGATTTATAACGATGATAAGAACTTCATGTCGATTTGGCAAAATAACGGTTGTATCCTTCATTTGAAAAAGAACTATAGTTTGTTATGCTGCGCTGTTTAATCGGATATTCATTGCACAGTTTAACGGCGATACATATTGTGCGTATATCATGAATATCATCAAGTAACGAACAAGAATAACATAATTTTATAAAGCTGTGGTAGCAACACCGTCAACAATGTAAGTGCTTTCATAATAATGTAACCGTAACAATTCTTTGGCACGCGATCATGTAGGTAAAAATAGTGTCTGTACTCTGCTTGCGATTTTATATTTGACGTGCCGTTACAAAGAACGTTTCAAACCTTTTTTTGGTTTGAAAATATGCATATACATGTACGTATGTATTGACATTATTAAGAACCAATATGAGTCCAGAGCATCTAATAATATGTGAATGCTTTCGGGCATCGTTTTTTGGCGCCAGCCAGTGCACGTGAAACGATATTAAGGATCATAAAACCATGTGTTTGCACACAGGATGCAATCTATAACCGTGTAGATTATGCATCGTTCTTTCAGTCACGATTTGCCACCGGTAAAACAAGGAACGATGGAAACGGCTGCCAAAACCCGATAGCAAGGGTATGGAATCTTTGTTGTTTCTTTTGTTTCAAATGCATACATGGCAATTACAGGTGAATGTTCACAGGGTAGCAGCTCTGTAATGCTTGGGGAGTAACAGCATACGTTTTCAGACATCATCGTATATTATTTTCTATATTTGTTAATCATTATAATCAGCATTTTCTGTCTTTGTAATCAAACGCTCGTTCACCAACCAACAGATTGTTGAATATATAAATCAAAATATATTTTAAACAAAACATGAACATTTAATTAAAAAAAACATTTAATAGTTAAAGCATGAATCCAAAAATGCCACAATACACAAACATAAGTGAAACCCGGCCGCCCATTGAGTTCTTCGGCATCAGATGACATTCATCAACACGCAGACAGATGAACAAAAAATCGAGCACATTCATGCAACACTAAGATAAGGATTTGGAGAGATATTTGTATTTTCGTGTGTGATATAAAGTCGTCGTGCTGCTTTTACTACTGACCTCAACAACCAGGAATCGCCCGTCTTAAAGTATTTCAACCCTTTAATCCAAGAACATTATCGGTGCGGCTGGTCCGCAGCGGTGATCAGCCACTACGTGTCAGCAGTTGGTGTCCAGTGTGTCACCTCCTTTTGAACCACAGCGGGCTGGATGTTGTCTCAGATGCAAGACATACCTTTCAAGCAAATTTCATTCTGTCTTCTCCAAATATCCATAGGATCCCGATTTTTTTTCCACAGAGATGGACAACAAATCATCTTTATCTCTATCTCAATAGGAAACATCAATGTTTTGAAGACATGTGAAAACGTGATATTAACCAGGGATGCCATCCAATTTCAATTGCACTTGTTCCCAGGTCTGCAAAACAGTTTACAAAAGGAAACGCTTATTTGACATAAGTTTCTTATAATATGATAGTATGTTTACACATGCTGCTACAAATACGCAAAAACTTGGCACCATTATGAGGTTGCAAGTGCATGTGCAAATCGTAATCGTTATCTTATGTGGTTCAAATGCATGACGTTAACAGCAACCTAATCAGTTCATATTTCATTTTAAACGTGTATGTATTGTCGTGAACAACTAATTACCAACAATTATCCTGCAAACTTTAATATAACAATACTAAATTATGCAATTGTTTATAATAGCGTCGTTGACTGTGATGCAAATGGAGCCGATATTTGGAATACTTAGTTATAACGAATTTATTTAACCACTAAATTAATGAATCGAGTAGACAGGCGGGGTACCTTTACACTTGATGGCAATATTGAACAGCATATTTTACAAATAGTCTTCAGTGAATATTCAATTGTAGTATATAGCAAAACACATCTTGGGCTCGTGATATGTACTTACAATACCAGCGAAATAAGATCATATATATGAGCGTCATACAAGCATACTTTGACACACTCGAAATTGATTTATGTCTTCGCTATTCATCGTCCTCACATGTTGTATTGTTAGAGGCCTCCATCCACGATTCGCCGCCGATAACAGAATAACTGGAGAGACTGCCAAAACTGATAACAACGGTTTGCAAATTTTAATTGCGCTGCGATAATATAACAATTATATTTTCAACTGCTATCTGTTCGGTTAACAGAACACCCTTAATTTTTATATTATAACCCAATAGAACAAATAGAGTACAATGTTGTTGGATAAGACAAACTATATTCATTTTTCATTAATCGTATAGCAAACGTGGATGTTCCGTTCGATGGTTATAAAAGGACATCAACTAAAAGTATGAAAGAATCAACGTTTAATTCACATGCAGGGTAATGACGTGTCAAATATAATGTTTAAAGATACATTTGAAATCATAATTCAATTATGAACATTACCATAACCGATAAAAGATGCATTCTAAATATTTAGAGTATAAGTATCTTGTTGAATCATTGTTTCCAGAGCACATCTAGCGTTGAAATTTTAACTATTGTTATATGGAACTCTGATTGTTTATGGGTAAAATTTATTTTACGAAAAATGGTACGAAATATTCGTTGATTTTGAGCGTTATATGGGCTTTAAGATTTCCAAATACATAGATTGAATTGAAAATTACTTTTACACTTTTACGTTAAACAATCCAGAAGATAAGCCGAAGGAAAGCAAACATAATCACGGATAGCATCCTGCTAGCTATCAATATGTCAACCACGGCGAAGAGAAATTACTGGTTCCGAACATATTTCGATCATTATTATTCCGCCATTACACACCAGGTGATGGAGGTCGATTCAAATATTTGTTTTATAATATCATCTTGCATTTAACATTTTCGTTGTGAACTATATATTAAAAGCTACAAAAATAAGAAAGTAACAAGAATTGCTTATAATAGTTACACACAAAAAAGGAATCCTTCCGAACATTTAAGGATTTTACTTTTGAATGAAGTGTCTGCATGGGGAGTTAGAACTTTTTTGTTTTAATATTACAAAGTACTGAGATTTGTTCTTTTTAAGAAATAAAACAAGCTTGTCCTCAAATCAATGTCTTCTCGTCATTAATTTGTTACCCTATTATATCACCGTATTACAATTGGTATAAATTAATTATTATAAATTTAAGTATTGTCAAGCACAATAAAATAGCACGTCACATTTTTCCGCCACCAGAAATCTCGTTTAATATTTTAGGTTGTGATCTGTATGTGCCTCGTCACCGCACCTCTACAAACAGGACACGTGCTTGTATTCTTCCCACACTGTTCGCATGCTAAGAGGTGGCCACATGGTAAGAACACGATACTTAGTTGGTGGCAGAGGCACATCTAACACCTCAATCGTTTCTGCATCTGCGCGTTTTCAAGCTCGATTTCTGGAGTGGTACACTAAGTATGTAAACATTTTATTGGACCAGGAACGTACATGTGCAATACCGCGTAGAAACATGATTAATTATTCCGATGAAAAAAATAAAACAATTCATGTACATTAACATATACAAGAAGGTAATATTAGAACGCACTACCAATTTCGCTGCTGGATTCGTTTATCACGTATGTTAGTTACTCAATATTGAATATTGGAAACTAAATGGTAAAACATATTTAGAGAGACATTTTTTTAATCCGTTAGTATTTTGTTTATTTTGGTATTTTCCCAATGTGCTTCGTTTTAGGAATGCCTATGTGCATATTTATATAAAAAAAATCAATGCCTAAATATGCATAAATAAGCGGTTGGGGACGTTTTAGTTCTTCATTAGTATACACCAGGTTGATAAGAATTAGAATAAGTATTCTTATAATGTTAGGCATTGTATTAAAATCACAAGTATTTATTAATATAATGCGGATGATTATGTTTCCTGACCAAGTTGAGTTTAAGTATATAGATCAAACATCCCAGCAGACCATAGTGTTAAACATATGCTAATATTTGTATCTGATGAAACTTACTGATAATAGAAACAATATACTATAAGATTAAACACCTGTAATGTTGTCCCGAGCCGTAACAGCGTGCAGTCCGTGCAGCGAAATAATTGTTTCCTGTAATATTTTGTAATTATCATTTTACATTATTTTACCACAATCATTCTGCAGGAATAAACACGCTTGCATCCGTGATTATTGATATATTTGTACGTGCAAGCCATTTTCATAGTACGTTTACGTTGTCTCCTTAATAATGAAGAAACGTCCAAGACAACACGTGTTTCATTAAATATACACTAAGTGAACATTTAGCGGCACCAGAGGGAGAGAAATCAATTGTCAAACGATGAAATTTGTATTTCAATTCATAACCTCAAGTTCATGCAGGGAAACTATAACAATTATTACTTATTGCTGTATACATAAATATATACATACACGCACAGTAAATATTGTATTATTATACGGAAAACAACAATTTTCCGTAGCAAAGGATCTATAATACAAATGAACAGTTTTGTATACAAATTTAACCTACCTTCTTTCTTTGCATATTCCTTACGTTAAGTGAAATCTCTATTTTATATATACTCACTTTAATGTCGCTTATAAAACCACGTGAGAGAGGCGTTTATTGTAATCAGGAAGTAAAATACTATATTGTGTGATAACAATTATACCTTCCCTTATGAAACAATATTTGAACAACGCTTTTATAATCGAGATGCTAGTTTGAATACGACTATTGTAAGCTACATATTTCGCTCTCGGTAAAGAGGGTCATGGTGGAAAGTATATATGGTCTCAGCCTAGTGATCTGTAGGTCTTTGTTAGAATAATCTCATATCTGGATCTTCTAGTTCGATACCCTCAATGGCAGCGTTCTAAAGATCTTCTCCAAAGACATCGAGTTATGGTTCTTCCCTGAAAATGGACCCGAGAGTGTCGCAATATGCCTTAAAAACTTAAAATATACTGGATGTATATTTGTACAGCTATTTCAATACAAATAACTACTGTTTATTTAGGGTATTTCCAGATTATGGAAAAACTATTACATTTAAGATGCTTTGTGAATGCTATTCCTAGGATAGTGTTCAGATGACGTCAATTGTAATAGAATATGTTTCCGTCCCTACTCACAGCATGTGGTTAACCTTGTTCATCAGGGATGCGCAGATCATGGCGGTCAATTGTAACATTATGTAAGTAACTTCACGAGTTTGTGGTTGTCAGTGCGAATCCTTTGCGCTGTGATCGAGGAATACGTCTTACAAATTCACAATGTTGACATCGCCATTGGATTCTCCGTGCAACAAATTCACGACACATAGTGGAATGAATCAGTTTCTGCAAATGTGCAACAGTATTCTGCAAATTGTTGTTTTCCGTTTGCATTTAAGTTTCACAGTCTTTCCTTTTTCCGTTCCAAGAGCATGGAATTGGTAGGTTTCCAGAAGGTCTTTTTAGTTTTCCTTGACATTCCTACGCGTCTTGGGTGTGATCGGCTTTACAAAAGATTTGCTGTTATAATTTCATTAACTCTCAATCGACGATTAAAAAGAATATATATATATGAAACTACAAGAAAGAATAACATGTCTAAGGATATGTTAGCAGTTTTTTCAGTCAATAAAGAACTTACACTTTGGTCCACAGTTCACAAATATCGAATTGAAATATAATTGATGACTGGTGACCACACACATATAACATCTATTTAGTTTACATATTGGTTTATACAAACATTTCTCAAATACAAATCATCTTCCTATGGCACAGGATCACATATTTGTCACAATTGTAGCAATATTGCTAATAAGCTATACCGTTAATTTGATTATTGATAAAAAATGAGCAAAATTGCAGGCTTTTTTGCATGTGTAAGAGTCAATCAGTTAATTAAAAGACAAAAATATAATAATCAAAACAATTGCTGTGATCGCCGTGGCGTAGTGGATATGGTGTCCGCCTAGCAATCGGGAGGTCATGGGTTCAAACCCCACTGGGAGCGTTCCTTTGACCTCCCCCAAAGACACCAAGTACTGGTACTAGTCCCAGGAAACGGACTCGAGAGCGTTTATATAAGCCTCGGCTTTCGATGCAATCGAGCTAAAATAAATAAGTTTAAACTTAAACAATTGCTATAGACCTAAAAGACTAAACATTACATATACGTTATAATATTGTACTGCGTACTTTATATTTTACAAGAAAATATTATTTGTGTGTACAAATTATCAGTATCTTAAATTACATACATATTTAAAACATAACACAGTAACGTGTATGGGTGCTCGAAAACAGATTGCAATGTCATTTAAATTACTTATTTATACACTAAAACACACATTCCTATCAGATTCATGTACAAGTCAGCTATTCCACTCTGAACACCAGGATGTTGTCTCTGCCAAACTGTCCCACAATGATGGAAGATGTAGTGCTGCTGTAGCAGACTCAACCTGGGTACACCACTTCATCCCTCCCAGTAGCAAGAGTGGCAAGCTTCCTCCACCCTTCACCTTCCACCTGTAGTATAGTGTGGGACAGTTTCCCACAGAGCAGCACCTGGCCTGCAGGGGGTACATGTATATAGTGTATGATCTGTAGTTCTGGGTCTATGAAGATGGCACGGACTGTTCCATCCCTGGCCAGGGTGATGAGCTTGTCGGCGGCGGAAATGTACAGTTTGTCACCTGTGGGACTCACACCACACCTGTATACCGCAAAATAGAGTAAAATTAAGATATTGAAAGATATTTCTATAAATGTTAAATAATTTTAATAATCATACTGTAGTGATACTTTATTACACATGTGTTGCTTTAAATAGACATTACCACATCTTAACTATATGCATAACATCCAATAATAAGGCATAGTTAAGTCTGTGTCAGTTAAGTGTGTACATGTTTGACACGTGAATAAATGAGATGTAATTCAATTACACAGATGAAAACAATAACAGTATAATTAATATGAACACATGAACGTGTAAGCTGATGTAGAAATTATAGATCTCCTAAACATGTGCAAACGTTTAAAATTTACTGGTGTGTTAGTTGAATTTACAAGAACGGAGATATTTATACATGTGCATGTATACTATCATAACTTTAGTTTTGTTTATATTTGCAACATCAGACAAACATCGTTTGAACACACCTATTGTTTTCTTTCCATATAATTGTAAAACGTATAACACACACATTTGACATGTAATGACAGTCACAATACTTTATTTGGCATAAATATGCATAAACTGTTCTTGCTGTTGTATCAATATATTGACACTTAAAGATGTTTGTAATACACATTTCTAATGATATCAGCATTAATCCACCATGATTCTTACCTTTCTCTCTACCTAGTAAATGCCCGTATACTTTGCAGATCAGTGTTCCACTCAGTGAGTACTTGAACAGTGCATAAACATAGAAGATAAATAGGAGACCCTGGAGGTCGGTAATACCTGGGCATGTATGTTGTAACTGAAACTTACTACCAGTTGCAAGCTGGTTCCTGTTAACTGTGAAAACCTGGACCGATTGTTTGCCAATACCTTCCACAACTATTGCAACCTCACTGGGTGTTATCTGACATATTTCCATCAGAAGACCCTTCAAACCCAAGTGACTCACCACCTGGTACTGCTGGTTCACCAGCTCAACTTTATTTTTACCACTTTCTTTAACCAGGATCTGTCCATCTGGGAGAACGCATATGTATATGATACTGGATGAGGATGAATCACTTGATATGTTAACATTGTATCCAGACCTCCCCTGGACAGTTAGCACATGGTCTAGTTTGCCAAGCACATTCAATGTCTCCTGTATTGTTTGCTGACTTTTCATTCTGAGTATAAAACACAGCTCCTTATTATTTACAATTCTCTGCATGACATTATAGAACTTGTCAAGTCATTATGAAGACCCGTGCATTTAATTATAGAACATGTTATGGAATGTTTAGGCTTATTACTTCATCTTCCATTTCTTTTGATTCATTCACTCATTTTCACCAAACGTACTCACAGAACCTGTACCACGTTCATCTATAGTATTATTTGTATTGACACGCATTCGTTCTATCATGCATGCCACATGTTCCGTGTATGTTCCCTGCAATGATTGAATACTGGCCTCCTGACTGCTCTGTAGGCTCATGATTTCCTCCAAAACAGTTTCTAGCTCCACGGACAGTCCCTGCAGGTCGATGGACTGAGTGCTGGTCAGTTAAGAAATCTGAGTTACTTAACTGCACTGGCTGAAAAGAACAAACACTAATGAAATAAAGGGACAGTAATTCGAATTACCTTACGATTTAAAATAAACACCATTGTTCAGTTATCAAGCATGGCATGATACACCAATACTTACATGTAATTGTATTCATCATCATTTACAATTTCATGTACAAACTCTTAATGGCACTCCACATAGTACATTCAGTATATATTATATATATTGGGGGAAAGAAGATAAAAATGCGGGGCAAATTTATACCCCAGGGGCATGATTTGAACAAAAGTTTAAGAGAACCACCATTTAATTCGACACACAACATATACAAGCTCTCTCCCCTATCAAATAAGGATTTTGCATTAACTATCTATATCCCTTAAATAAACACATGTATCATACTTAAACAAATCATATGTCCGTTATTCTCAACCACGTTTGTTAGCATTCACCAAATGTTTAACCATAGAATTTTAAATATTGCTGATGAACGTCACAATGCTTTCCATTTGTATATACCAAATTGCAGGATTCAATTGTATATACTTTTCATTCCAGTCGTTTTAAGTTTTTTTTAGCTACCCACAAATAACATGTGAACTTCGGTCATGCATAATTCTATATTTTTTATATGTAAATACAAGTTTTCGGTTTTATGTGAACAGTCATAACATGTTTTTTAATTGTCACAACATTTTATTTTATGATAGTTGAACAGTTTGAGAAATTTAAAGCTTGAAGTTTAACTGAGTTTTCGTAATGAGAGCTTTTCTTTTTACATTAAAACCTCAGACATAATTTATCTGTAGGAATGGAATGTGGTTTAAATAGGAGGCAATATGATGGTTAACGAACGGTTTAAATTTGACTACCTGAGCATAATGTTTTTATATTTTATTTAAAACAATTTGTGTAAATTAATAGAATGAAATATGGGGATGGCTTAAATTACAAAAAAACACTGGTATTAAGAGATAGATGCTTAAGATGTAAATGAACATGACTTGTCCATTTGTATAAATCAATCAGTGTTTGTTATTTTTTTATTAGGCAATGATTGTAATTAAACATATAGAAAATAAAACACGGACCTAACATATATTATTATATATGCAAATAAAAGTCGAAAAACAATAACAAATAATAAAATAAAACTGCTTGTGGAGAAATAAAAAACCCACTACCATTAGACTAGTTCCACGGGGCCGCATGTTGGTTAACTATATTTAAAACCATGTTAACAACGCTTTACATGTTTTATATTCTGTCCGATACCTGAAGGTCTTCTTCGATCGAGAAGTCATGAAAGCAGACGGAACGCATTTAACAAACGTGTGTGATATCCTAGATTTCAATGTGATATCTTATTTATTTTTCGAGTAATTTCAGTTTCTGCGGACGGACAGATGGATGAGCAGGAATGGACAGAGGAAGGGATTGACAGACATAATAATGTTATACATATGGCCAATGTACATACTAACTTTCATGATCAAATAGTACGTACTGTTAAAGATATTATTCCACTAAGATTTGTTCTATTTTCATTAACATACACCTCTGGCAAAAATGCAAGGTAGACATGCATACTTTCATATTGACTTGCAACATTATGACAATTTTATCAATGTATATTCAGTACTGTCTGAGAATTTGAAGGATTCAATACAGCGGACAGACACACTGCTGGAAAGGCAGAGGGACGAACGCTTATACAGGTGAGACTGGAATGGACTATACTATATAAGACACTGTTAACATGTGAATTTGTAACTTGCTAAGCCATCTCATTAACGAAGTTTTGTTTTTAATTTCATGAAGATTGCTTTGAAATTGTTGCCTGAAAAGAGCAAAATATTGCCAAGTCTCAAGCATCAGA
This sequence comes from Dreissena rostriformis, assembly GCA_007657795.1. Lineage (NCBI taxonomy): Eukaryota > Metazoa > Mollusca > Bivalvia > Myida > Dreissenidae > Dreissena > Dreissena rostriformis. The sequence goes on from VMBQ01000299.1 coordinate 10,995, forward strand.
ACGACTGGTTCTATTGACTGATTGACAATGATAAAATAATATTAGGATAATAGTATGTTTCGGTAAATGATCAATTTTAATTCATGAATGATTAGACAAATTTATATTTTCACAATCAGTCTTTAGTGAAAATATTGAATCTTTATTATCATGTGTGATCATAGTTAAAAGAAATAATTGGAACATTTCGAGGAAATGAGTTATGAGATAATTATACTTAATGTCATAGTAAAGCGAAAATTGATGATAGTTCGCATTGTTTTGCACTGCTTTGCATAACGACAGCATTTAAATCCCTTATATATCCATGTGCCCAAAGTGAAGGATTAAACATATTTTCTTACGTTGAAGACTCTTTTGTTGGATTGAAAATGAACATGAATTTTGTTTATATGTCTTTTGATGTGGACATATATATATTTTTGAAAACGGGTAAAAAACCTTTTTTTTTTTTTTTTTTTTTAAATCTTATTCTTATTATACTAAAACCACTTAAGCCTGACATACTTATGTTGCAAAGATACACACTGAGGGCAGCACAGCTGTCTGTGGGTTTTGCAGAATTTGTCAAGTTTATAATCATTGTGCAGATCAAACGTTTTTAGAGAATCCACCACCTTTTTGAAACTTGCCATTTATTTAAATCGACCCTTCCAAAAGTAGTATGTTTTGCAAACACCTGTTCATGTGGATAAATACAGTTTTCACAATAAAATCGTTCACACTGTTTAAAATAGAAGTCCGAATAACACTTCTAATATAAATCCGAAAATCACAGGTGAACTTGTAAAATAATGTCCAAATTATGAACCGAACGACTATTTGTTATTAGTTTACTGTTTCAAGTTAACAGCGTCACTATGTTAATTGTCACACGAGAATAGGTTCAGTGTTGGGTTACATTTAATCCTTCCGACATATAGTTAAATAGTAGGTTTATTTGAACCAAATTGAAGCACAGAAAGTTGGTTTATGACATGCAAAAAACATGAATGCCTAGTTTAAAATAACTAGTATGTTGATACTATTTGATGCAAACACGATGTCGTTGTAAGAAAAAACAACATATTGAGTAAATAATAAATTACGATAAGGAAACTTAATTTAAGTTTAATAGTGCTTGGGTATTTGTGCAATTTAATAGCTCATCCTTCCCACTCGCCGAGAAGTAAGTTATAATACCTAAGAGACCAAAAGAACAAACACACAGTCCCCGGTTTGCTCCTCTCACCCTAAGGGTTAAAGGGCCATATCGACGGCTTACATGAAACATATATAAATATATAAAACAAAAACAGTAATGTGATGTATTACAGCACTCGAACTAGAAGTTCTTAGACATGACAGAGGTTTTGAATGATTTCAAACGATACCAATGTTCTTAAACTGTTCCGTAAGCAATTTAATTATTGGAAACATGTGTTGAATTTTCAAATAAAATAAGACAAACAAATAGTTTACAGATTGTGTACCATTGGTGTTAAGATTGATTACTTACTTCACCCAATGTCAGTCTGATCAACAGGGCTTTTTCCCTAGCATTCTGCATTAATGCAAACACACGATATTATTATCACATGATTTGGCTATCCGTTTATTTAATCTCTGTCTTCAAAAAATCGATATCGCTGTTTATACCGTTTTTTTTAAATGAATTCTCTTAATATAAATTAACATTTCCAATATTTATGGACGACTCTAATATTGGTTATGGTTCTGCTAGTAGCTGTGTACTCTAAAATAATAAAGTGAATGCATACGCTGTTTTTATACCCGCAAAATAAGGGCGAAAACAGGGGGCATGCGTATTCGGGATGCGACTGGGTTTAAGTCAGGTAAGTTGGAACTGACTTTCAAAATGGCGTCGTTTTCGTGACTTTCGCCAAGGTGTAGCGTGTATTTTCACCTGGTAAGCCACTTTACATTTATTCATACGCCCTTTCGGCTCTTCGGTGTTTGTTTTTTCCTCGGTTTTTTGTTTCAAGATCGTAGACGTCGGAATAAAAAAGTTATTAAAGGAAAACCGTCCACAAATGTGTTGTTTATTTTTTTTTATCTTCGAGATTTGGATGTACGTATATCATGTGCTCTTATAATACATAGTATTGACGCTTGTTTACATTGAAATATAACATAAATCACGATTATTTTATTTTCTCGATGTGTTGGTATCTTTATAAATTCATTTATTGCCGAATTATAATGGTTTAACAACGCATTACATGTTTTATATTCTGTCCGATACCTGGAGGTCTTCTTCGATCGAGAAGTCATGAAAGCAGACGGAACGCATTTAACAAACGTGTGTGATATACTAGATTTCAATGCGATACCTTAGTTATTTTTCGAGTAATTTCAGTGTCTGCGGACGGACAGATGGATGAGCAGGAATGGACATAGGAAGGGATTGACAAACATAATAATGTTATACATATGGCCAATGTACATACTAACTTTCATGATCAAATTGTTTACATTGAAATATAACATAAATCACGATTAATTTATTTTCACGATGTGTTGGTATTTTTTTAAATTCATTTATTGCCGAATTATAATGGTTTAACCCCCTTTTTGGAATTGACTTTCTTTTAAGCATATTTTGGGACCTGGCGTTCAAACGACAAACACAGATCATACATTTGTTAGAAGGTTTTACACGAAATAACAGTCGTGAATAAATTCCACATTGATGCGAATGTTTTGAATAACTTTTTCTCATAAGAGGTCAAGAGTTTACATGTGTTATTCTTTTCAGTTGACCCAGTATGTAATATACGAGGAATTGTGTAGTTGTTAGTCATGAGCCAAACATAAGCATAGATGTGAATGATTCTTACATACTTATCACTAACATCTGGTGTGCGTAATATAAGGCATTTGACGGTATTATTTACATAGTGTTTACATTTTTATTTTAACACATATGCACATGTAATTTATTTCTCTTTTATACTTATATGGAAACATATTATTTAAAAATGTTTTTTATTGAGGAAATAAAGTATTGGTTCACATAGATAGGTTATTTCGTGCCTGCTAATCTTATGCTGTATTAATGTGTCCCATGCATAACGAATTCATTCTGACCCAAATGATTTTTTGTATCATGTATACTAGTGCTGAGTACTCTTGAAAATGTATGCATAAGCATCGTGGGAAGAAATGACGTAACACATATAATGCTTTATTTTAATATACAAACACGTAAGAAACTAGCAACATGACAAATACGGAACGAAAAGTGTAGTTAAGTAGCACTTATAGCAATTATATATCAGATTTGTATATGTAGACTTCATAAACAAACACTACAAACATCAGCTGTACATTTGTTTTGTAACGTTCATGTGTATTTATCTGCTATTGAATGATTCTTTCTGACATATTCTATATTTAAACTCATATGGTCCATGAATGGGGAATAATATCTCAGTCCTCCTCTATAGCGAATTTCCTAATTACAATTACTGCAACGGAATATGCACTTATTACCACCCTCTGAGACTTGCATCTTCTGAAAAGACGGAACACAAATGATTAAACAAAAGTTAATATCAGAACAAGGTCGACACGTCTTAAAATACAATATTTTAATGAAAATATTACTGAAAAAACTATTATATGGAAGTACACCTATACATTTTTTTGAAGATGGGTAGGTATTTCGTGTCAAAACCTTAAACATGAAAGTCAGGTAGCAAAATGTGCTTAAAAGAAAGTCAGTTTCAGAAAGGGGGTTAAACCGATATATCTCGGCAATTAATTAATTTTTCCAGATAAAACCGCGTCGGGAAAATCAAATAACCGTGATTTGTGTTATACATTTTTTTTACAATACTCATGCGCAAATACTATGTATAATAAGAGAAAATGTTATTAGTACATCAAACAACTCGAAGGTCACGTAAGTTTACAACAAACAAACTTTTTTATTCCGACGTCTACGATCTTGAAACAAAAAAACCGAGAGAAGCTCAAACACCTAAGAAGAGAAAGGGAGCATTTATTTTAAGGAAATATAAATAATATTAAGTGGCTTACCGAGTGAAAATACAAGTTTCTTCTTAGCGAAAAACATCAAAACGACGTCATTGTGTAAGTCAGTTCCAACTAACCTCACTTAAAGCTCCCGTATACGCATGCCCCGCTGTAAAAGATTACCATAGCCTTTAAGAGATTAATATTATGTAGGAGCAATGCACAGGAATGAGTTCATGATGAGAACCAAAATTAATAAAATAACTGTGGGTGTAGCTTTTAACATATGTGTCAAAGTTTTGCCCAATTGTTAAATTATTATATCTCTTACCATTGTATAAACAAGTAAGTTACCAAAAGGGAGAGTCATTTAAGTAAACCGTTTGATGGATAATCCTGTCAAATTGATCCTAATATACGGATTTAAAAACGGATGATTGCAGTATAACATAGATATTGTTTTACAAATTCAATCAATCAAAAGCCATGTTTGTTCGTTTTCGGAATGTTCTTGCATAACAGTGTACAACGTCACTGCGTACAACCATGTTCTTAAAATATATTATAAAATTGTGGTACACACATTTCCGATATATGATCTTCTTCATTTGTCATGCCAACACTAATTATATCTTTATATGCTATGCTTTAAGCATATTAAAGACGTATTAAGCGTGTTGTTACATATTAAGACCCGCCCCGATTTGTTTTCGATTACCGTACAACGTGCGCTCAATGGTGATGCCAAAAACAGGTTTCATGCCAATTAGTGAGGCCGATTATATTAGCGTTCGAGATGAGAACATTTAGTCTAGGATATCTAATGTGGGATACATTGATTGGCATGCCAGTTTCAATGTATGGGAATTGCTGCGTTGTCAAAACAAATATTTGAAAAAAGAGTTTAGTTTTCCTGGAAGAAGCGTGTTCGGATTAATATTTGATAACGATCGAAACCGGATATTGCGCGTTTGTGAATGGAAATCAATTGTTATATGAACGGATATTTCATAGGTAGGTTTTGAATTGCTTTTTGCTGTTTTTAAGAAAATTGTGAACACATTTTGTATTTATTTCTTTTTATAGTTTGTATCTAATTTAATTTAAGTGCTAGAATAGAAAAACGATTTGCAAGCTTTTATTACTCAATCTATTTCTTTTCTTCACCTGTAAATCTTACCACCACTAGGGTCCCGAAGGGTTCACTATAGAGAATTTGCAAAATCAATTTTAAACTACAAGATAAGTAGCTTACAATTGTGGTTAAAGTTTTCCTAAGTTTTAAAATCATGCAAAAAGATATGAAAACAGTAATTGCTACAAATGGCGTTAGCGTGTATTTGTAGATAAGAATCAGTTAATACATTCATATCTGGATTAGAAAATTATTATTCCAACTAAAGCAGTTCACTGTTTCTTGAATTATTAATGCACAGTTAATATGTGTTGAAGAATATCAATCGATTTTATTGATTGTTCTTTCTGATGAATAAGAACAATCAATTTCATTGATTGATATTCAATTTTAACATAAATACCAATACTAACTACTTAAAACAAGAAATATCTTTAACAAAAGATATACGGCGTTGATTGTGGTTGGAGTTGGTGAAAGGTAAAGAGTTTAATGAATTAAATCAAAGATAGCATGTGTCTTTTTCTGTGCAGTTCTTAGCTGCATTTCACGCAGTTCGGGATGCTACGCCTAGTATTGGCGGTTTATTTTACATTATTACATATTGCTTATCATATATCTATAGAAGAAAGAAGAATAGAAGTGAAATTAAAACATGTAAGTCAACCGGCCACACGCGAAGTATCCGTGCATATTTTAAATATTTATTCGCGCGTTCTTCGGACAAACCTGTTTAGTGGTTTGTCGGGCATTGCTATTTGATTTGATTATCAAGAATCATCTCGCTCATGCTCAATACATTGGTCAATATAGTGGAATAATTCTTGTTAAATAAATCAAAAATAATATTTATCATGGTTAAAACACCTTAACCCTTTGAGCGCTGGAACCGGATTTTGAAGGCCTTTGCAAACAGTTTGGATCACAGAACGTGGCTTCTCATCAGGATCCAAACTGTTTGCTATTCTGATAGTATTCTTTAAAAAAATCGAAGAAAACGCTTATTTTAGAATTCAGCAGACAAAATTTTAGCAGACGACAAATTTCCCAGCATGCAAAGGGTTAAGACTCTATTATTGAGATACCATAATTATATCGGCGAATATATTCATTTAACATCTGGTCTAAATACAATGCCAGTTCACCTAGTTCACCCGATAGCGTCTATATTATATAACGATCCCTGTACTGGCCGCGAACTCACCCTGATACCTTGCGGCTTTGAATGCAATGCTTAAAGTGAGGTTACGATTCCACTGCTGGAACGACGGCTTGTTTAAAACTTAATACTTTTACATATTTAATGTTCAATTTCGAAAACAATTTAAAATGGTTTGGCCAAAACTAATATCAGGATATCGAAAAGCGATAATTTTATGAACTAAAATATACTAGTACACAGACAGCAATATGGTAGTAATAACTAAATATGAGAACATAGCCTTTAAGTACAAACGCTCTGGCGCTGACAATCCTCTGAATATAAAGGGGCACACACAAACTGTATTGATGTCAAGAGTTGAGTGTAAAACTGTTCTATCCATCAAGACTTATCATTAGAGATACAATTGTTTCATGCTGAACACGCAGCAAACCAGNTTGCTATAGATACTACCATTTACAACATCAGGTAACTCGTACGTATACTTCTAATGTTCTTTCTTCCCCATGCTGATGCAGTTAACACAAGCAGTGCGCTGTCATACCTCATTTCATGTACATGTTTATAGTAACGTTTACAATGCACGCAAATAGTACGGTCACATTAGTTAAACCCAAATGAAAATGTATAGATATATGTTCGGTCTATCACGTACCCATAATTTTATTGATCGAGATGTGGTTACCAGTTTATGAATATTTATTTCTTACATACATAATTAAACAATGAACCTGGCAATATCTCATTTGGTATTATAGACAAACGACCGTCGTTGGAGCACTTTATTTTTTTTATGTAAACCTCAAACTGCATTAGCAGGTAGCATAGATGACAAACCAATTATCAACCGGAGTTGCTTTTGTAACGAACGCTAGCGTACAGTTATTATAAATAATAAATGGATATGATGACGATTTTTCTCTTTTTAATGTACCCTCATTTTCAAGTACGGTAGTGCATCGCATGGTGTGTAAACTGTACATGTAAACTGTATGGTGTCATTAACATCATTCCTCACAGCTTCATATCTTAATATTTAAATTTATATTTTGATGACCTTTATATCGTATTGTACAATACTTGTATATAATAACGACAAGAGCCTGTGGCCCGTATTCACCAATCCATTCTTAGACATCCGAATAAAGAATAGTCTTAGACTCAATAAAAATACATCAAAGTTTGCATTTATACATGCTTAAAATTGTGCTTATATAATTAGCATATTGTTCTTAACACAGAATTATATAATGATATGTGTTAACAGCCACTTGTCTTTCAAGAAGTTTTCGTAAATAACAGTTTTAAGAATATTCTGTATTTTTAGACTTAAGTCTAAGAATAGGTTGGTGAAAATAGGCTTAAGTTTAGAACTGGAACACACTCAAAGTAGATGCACACAAAATTGTGCTACAAGTTGAGCTTCCAAGGCGGAATACAATTAATTTCACTCTGAAAAAAAAAGAAGAGCAACGTAAACAAAAAGATGGACAGTTTGCATCTTGAACAAACATTAGTTGTTTCCACCTTTTACTTGTGTACACATCATCATCTTTTTTTCTATTAAAATAGTTTATGTTAGTGATTCTTTGCAGATATACTTTCTTTGATAAACTAAAGAATTTCCTTGATCAACGAACAAAGAAATGACTTATTTATCAAACAAAATACCAGATAACGTTTACGGCAATTTCGATTGAATAGCATATAAACATTGAGCCAACATTAAAAGATTTCACTCTCTTTTTTTTGTTCTCAAGAATCAATATCAATGGTTTTCGACTTACAACGTATTGAAACCATCCTGTTATTTGAGTACATCTTAATTTTTCTTTTAGAAAATTGAAATGCAAATCAGATCAAATGATATTATTATTATCCATATAAAAACACAAAATATTTTATATTTTCGTCAAATTGCGATTAAAAAATCTCGCTTCCTTGAACTTAATTATGCAATCCGCTTTTCATTCGATACGCCATCAAATACGCAGGTGAAGTTTCGCGATTTGTGTTGCATGCACTAATAACAAGTGTTTGTTGGCTTGTTTGGTAACGCGTTTGATTCTTATATTGTTAATTTATTTACATTTTTACTTTAATGCAAACATTCAAATAATTGACATCTCGCCTGGACGATGATCGCTCCGCCAACTTAATCACGTGGCTAAGCGGTTAGAAAACCTAGACAAGCTATCACCAAAGTGGCTTTTTTGCCTATGGATAGCCTATAGATTACGCGATATTCCGGATGATTGTTATGGACTTTTCACCCCCTATAACACTGATAAAGGGAGTTTGTGTTATTTATTTATTATGCAAATGCAAAAAAAAAAGTTTATAAAGAACATTAGCTATCTATAACGGGTATTGCGGTACGAAATATAACCTGTTACTACGTGTAATGGTGGTATAAACAATAAATTAACACTTCTACACTGATATTTACCCATGTTATTTGCGAAAATATACGAACATTTTTTCAAATGTATTTGACACGAAATAGCGCTTTATAACTGGGATTTCGGCTAAGTTTTACAGGCTTTCTGACGCCGAGTGGGTACCGAAATGCCCCATGTTATTACGTATTTAAGTGATATTAATCATATGAAACATTGCTTATGCGACTTTTATCAATCACTTGAAATTAAAGTGCAAAACAACAGAATCAGTTTGGAAAAATATAAATTAGCGTTCTATAAAGGGGATTTCGGTCAGGCTACTTAATAAAGCTGCCATTATCAGATGCTCGCGCAGGGGACTTCCCCCAAATAACCGCGTTTATTGGTGATATCAGTAATAAATAACTCTTATATGATGGCATTTATCGATACGTTTTTATTAAGATAGTAATAAAACATTGTTTTCACTTTTTCTGACAAAACAAAACACGATTTATAACGCGGATTTCGTTAAGTTTCGCNTTAGCAATAAATTAACACTTCTACTCTGATATTTACCCATGTTATTTGCGAAAATATACGAACATCTTTCAACATGTATTTGACACGAAATAGCGCTTTATAACTGGGATTTCGGCTAGGTTTTACAGGCTTTCTGACGCCGAGTGGGTACCGAAATGCCCCATGTTATTACGTATTTAAGTGATAGTAATCATATTAAACATTGCTTATGCGACTTTTATCAATCACTTGAAATTAAAGTGCAAAACAACAGAATCAGTTTGGTATATAAATTAGCGTTCTATGAAGGGGATTTCGGTCAGGCCACTTAATAAAGCTACCATTATCAGACGCTCGCGCAGGGGACTTCCCCCAAATAACCGCGTTTATTGGTGATATCAGTAATAAATAACTCTTATATGATGGTATTTATCGATACGTTTTTATTAAGATAGTAATAAAACATTGTTTTCACTTTTTCTGACAAAAAAAAAACACGATTTATAACGCGGATTTCGTTAAGTTACGCAAAGTGGGTACCAATATTCCATATTATGTTACATAAACACGTGATATATATAATCCATACTTAATATTGCTTATATGACATTTCCAGTTTTTGAAATAAATACATATTATATAAGGGGGATTTCGGTTATTCTACACATTAAAGCTTCCACTCGCACTTGTTAAGACCACATTTCCGCGTTGGAAATGGTCTTCATTCAATTTATCTAACTTATCTTTCTGGATATCGACTGTCCGAGTTACAGAAACCCTATTTACACCATGTTACCATATTTTATTTCCGTTTTTTTCGAACGAAATAAAAGAAACTCGTTGAAAAATAAGAAGTCGGCATTCAATCTCTATGTGTGGATTAAAAGCTTTAATTGGTGACACCACATGTCTGCACATGTGTAGATACCGTGATTAAGATAAGATACCACACGTCACCTTCTATTAACATGTATAATAACAATCCAGACCTAATTCATGCTGAGTTTTATTACTCTTAAAATAAGGCAGATCAGGGACCTATACAAACAGGTATAGGTCCCTGTGCAGATGAACCTTGCTTCTATTAATCAGCTAATAATTGATTAAACTATTTTAAAACAAAACACCAACTATTATGTGATGATCAGATCGATAACAGAAACTATTTAAATCTGCAAGATATTCGATAATAATATATTGTTATTGTTGTTATCAGTGGTGACGTTCATTTGTTGGTGGGGACGACCGCATGCATTTATCCATCTCTTGCACTTCTCAAAAATCTTTCTCGGCTTTTGAAACGGTATAAATGCATTGTCTCCAACTAATGTTTCTGGATATCGATTTTCCGAGTTACATATGTCTCATTGACACCTTTTAACCATATATAATCTACGTTTTTAAAGAGGAAAACAAACAAAACTCGTCGAAAAAATGTGAACGATAGATTCAGCTTGTCTAGAAAATGGCGGACACGTCGTTGGTTTCTGAAGCCTCCGATTAATCGATCGCTGATTGGTCGATCGATATTTAGATAAGGATTTGATTGACAGTTGGCGAGATGTCAATTCAATCTGTCTTGTCTTACTTCGATCAAAGATTGACATCACTAGAAAAAGCATTCCGTCAGTAAAATGTACATTAGGGTGTCATATAAACCTACCGCAGGTTACCTGTCGTCTAAAGACCAATTAACATGACACCAAGAGTTTTTGTCCAAACACTCATTTTGTTGAAGAACAAAAATGTTTTGCATACCTGTTTGCATACCTGTAAACAACTGTAATTGGCCTTGGACTAATTCCATGTTAATATTATATTTTCCTTTGTCTGCAAAACAGTATATACACATCAACATAACTTTCTTATTATATAATTGTATTCTTATATATACTTCTACCTGTACACAAACACGTGGCTTTATTATGAGATTGCCAAACACGTTTTATGCGTAATCTCTATATGAAGTTCATATGCATCATATTGACAACCATATAATCAGTTCATTTTTTATTTTAAACGCGTTTTTGTTATCGTTTGATTTATCAATATTGAGACAAACAATTGTAAATGACGGCGTCATTGATGCTGACACAAATGGAAATAATATTTGACTTGCTAAGTAATTGTGAATTTTATTTAACCATTAACATTATAAATAAAGTGCACATCAAGCTACAACACATTATTATGCCAATATTGAACATTATATTTAACAAAAGTCTTCATTGAATATATTAAAGTAGTAAATAGCAACACGTGTTAGGCTTGTTTTATATACATGGATTACAAACATTAATTAAGAACACGTCTATTTGCGTTATACAAACACACAGGATTTACATAACTGTCTCCGCTATGCATCGCTCTCACCTGTAAGATTGCTGGAGACTTTCATTCAAGAGCCAATAAAACGAGAACAAACGCGAAAGACTGCCAAAACTGATAGTATCGTTTTGCAATATTTACTTTTGTTGCAAAAAAGCAGACATGTGATTTCATTCGACGTTCGGATAAAACAATCCAGAAAACTTTGACATTATTTAGGTTTCGGATGATTTGAAACGATATCGATGTTCTTTAACTGCCCCGTAAGCAATTGAACTATCCTAAACATTTTAGATTTAAAAAAAAATAAAATCAAGCAAATAATACGTTTCAAGATATGTACGATTGGTATAAGACGGATTTCTTAATTTGCACAATGTCTTCCGTATCAAAAATACGTTTTTGCCTTTCATTCTGCATTTATACAAACATCTAACATTATTTTCACATTATTTTGCGTTCTGTTTGTATAATCCCTGTATTCCAGAGATCAATAATTAGAACTAGAGCGCTTCACAGCGTTTAATAAATTCTCTAAACATTCATGAACATGCAAAGTATTTATGGACGGTTATGATGATGGAGATGCGTCTGCTAGTAACTGTGTGCTCTATGGATTGCATTAAACTGTATGCATACACACTGTTGTAACACCCGTAAAACAAATGCGATATGATGATGATAGCGTTTAAGAGATTAATATTATGTAGGTATGCAATACTTCAGGCAATGCGCAGGATTCAGTGTATGAGTTTTAAACTTTTAATAACTTATCTGTGGGTTGAGCGTCTGATATATCTGTCTATGTAGTGTTCAATTTTACAAGTTACGATATCCTTCACCTAGGTAGCATCTTTATAAGTGTTTGTAGTTCGAAAAATGAAAATGTTTCAAATCAATTTGTTCAAATTCACCGTTTGCTTCACAATAATAGAGAAGTCGTTTTTTGTTTCATATTAAACGTTATATCTGATTATTATACCCAAGTTATTATACCGAGATCTCGTATCAAAATACTACCATTTTATACTATATGTCAATGGCATTGTAACCGTTTAAGGTAAAAAGGCTTACACTAAAATGTATGTTTCTACTAATACGAATTGCCTTCACACTTGGTGCCCACGCTGACATTTTTGTTCGAATTCTTGCTTCAGACGTCGATCCTTTTTGCAACATTTGGTATTTTTAATTCAATTCAATTCAATAGTTTATTTGCATATAAGGCCTTCGGACCAAACACAATATATACATCCCCATAATAATAATAAACAGCATGTGGTTATGGTCATTACAAAACACTATGAGAATGATAATATAAACATTATTATCTGTACATGTCCATCAACTGATCTCTCTCTTTAAATGAGTTATTTATAGATACATAGCAATGTTTCGTATTAACTATTCATTTTTAGTAGACATCAAATCATAGAATTTCTCTACAGTTCGTTGTTGAAAATAGTGCAATGATATATACATAGAACGAAGATTAGCATACAGAGGACATATCAACATAAAATGATACTCATCTTCGATGAGTGTTTCACAATAAATACATACACGAAATTCTTTATCTATATTAAAACGTCTTCCCTTTTCTATCATGAGGTTGTGTGATGAATAATAGTTATATACTTTTCCACTTCAAAACGCTGTTTAAACATTATATAATGACACAATTTGCTATTCTCTCCACACCTCCAATTCTGCATAGCTTGATCTTTCAGCTTTTGTTCATATTGTAATGAAACAGTTTAGGGTTTATAACATGTTGCTCTTCCAAAACATAACCAAAACCATTTCTATTTACGTTTAGCCTAACATCACTAGCCTAGTTATTGAAGCCTAGATTATTAAACTACATAAGCATTTCATAGCATATTCTGGGATATCTATATCTAGGTATATCTAATAATCGTGACAAATATTTAATACAACGTTTAGATGAATAGATATGCATAGGGAATATACCGGTATCTCCCAGTATGGCATCATTACATGCAGTTTTATTTACATTCAAAACTCTTTTACATGCACATATTCGCAATGATTCTATACAATGTGGGTGTTTTAGACCCCATAATTCTGAGCCATATAACATGACAGATGCAATCTTCGAGTCAAATATCTTGAAAAAAAAAGGTTTAAATGGCACACATGATACATGTTGAAAAGAGGTTAAAATACATATAAGAACCTTCTTAGCCTTTGTAGACATAGTCTCAGCCATTTTGTACATAGACAGTCTATTTGAAAAATGTATACCAACATATGTAAAACCATTAACAATATCTAGTCGACTGCTATTGTATGTCCAATACAAGTTGCTTCTTAGCGAACATCATCAAAACGACGTCATTTTGTAAGTCAGTTCCAACTAACCCCACTTTAAGCTCCCGTATACGCATGCCCCGCTGTAAAGATGATCATAGCCTTTAAGAGATTACTATTATGTAGAAGCAATTCACAGGAATTAGTTCATGATGGGGACCAAAGATAATAAAATAACTGTGGGTGTAGCTTTTAAAATGTAAGTCTAAGTGTTGCCCAATTTTTAAATTCATATATATCTTACCATTGTATAAAAAAGTAAGTTACCAAAAGGGAGAGTCATTTAAGTAAACCGTTTTATGGATAACCTTGTTAAATTTATCACTAATATACGGATTTTAAAATGGATGATTGCAGTATAACACAGATATTTTTAATAAAATTCAATCACTCAAAAGCCCTGGTTGTTTGATATTTGAATGTTCTTCCATTACAGTTTATTACGTCACTGCGTACAACCATGTCCTTAAAATATATTATATAATGGTGCTACACACATTTCCGATATATGTTCCTCATCATTTGTCTTGCCAATACTATTTCTACCTTTATATGCTTTCATCATATTGAAGACGTTTGAGCGTGTTGTTACATATTATGGCCTGCAACGCGCATTCGATTCCCATAGAACGTTCGCTTAATGGTGATACCAAAAACAGGTTTCATGCCAATTGGTGAGGCCGATTATACTACCGTTCAAGATGAGAACATTTAGTCTAGGATATCTCATGTGGGATACATTGATTGGGACGCCAGTTTGAATGTATGGGAACTGCTGCGCTGTCAAGACAAATATTTGAAAAAAGAGTATTTAAGTATTACTGGGAGAAAGCGTGTTCGAATTAATATTTGATAACGATCGAAACCGGATATGGCGCGTTTGTAAATGGAAATCAATTGTTATATGAACGGGTATTTCATAGGTAGGTTTTGAATTGCTTCTTTGCTGTTTTTAAGACAATTGTTAACACATTTTGTTTTGATTTCTTTCTATAGTTTTTTAGCTAATTTCATTTTATTAGTCAATCTATTTTTATTCTTCACATGTTAATCTACCACCACAAGGGTCCCGAATGGTTTACTAAAGAGAATTTGAAAAATCAATTTTAAACTACGAGATAAGTAGCTTAAAATTGTGGTTACATTTTTTCTAGGTTTCAAAATCATGCAAAACTCTCTGAAAACAGTAATTGCTACAAATGGCGTAAGCGTGTATTTGTAGAAGAGATAGTTATTACTTTCATACATGTATCTGGATTAAAAAACCATTATTTCAACTAAAGCAGTTGAACTGTTTCTTGAATTATTAATGCACAGTTGAGATGTTTTGAAGAATATCAATCAATGATATTGATTGTTCTTTCTGATGAATTCAAACACTGCTCCGAAGCGATTATATTATATTTCGATATTGCATTCTCTTTGCTGCTAAAAAAGCAATCAAAACGTGAGTCTCGTGAGATAGTTTGTAAACATTCTGACCAAATAAAGTTAAAAAACAAATATATATTTATATACTTATCAGTGGTAAAAGGTAAAAAACAAATCTTTATACGAAGGACAAATAAGCTAGAAATGCAAGTCATCATCTATGCATGCTTCACATTGCTGATATGTGCGATTCTCACGAATCAGTCCATGATGTCTACCTTTTTCAATCAATACACTATCAGCTGAACTTCTAAACTTTTCCATGGCCTGTCTATATTTAACTGATTCTATCATTTTCACATAAGTAGCAACATTTTATTATATGCTTTTGGGCGGTTTACAGAGAAATATCAGTGAATTAAATCTGATAATTCACTGTTTCAAAAAGTGAAAATTAACAGTGAAAAGTATCGATAATTTTAATTCTCAAAGTTATACTGTGAACTGACGTCGTTTTCTTGACGTTACGACGTCCTTATTTCAGCAAAAATACAACAATAATCATTTGTGAGCATAACATAAAAATGTGTTGGATTTGGTGGAAGATCAATTTTAATTCACTCTTGATCATGTTGTCACGACTGGGCATATTATTTTCTATGATCACTCGTGCATTAAAATCGATATTCCATGAAATCCAACAATTATCCTATTTATATTGTGAATGGCATAATGACACAATTTACTCAATAATACGCATTCAGATCTTTACTGATGGATATATTGATCATTAAGTGTCTGTATTTATCAATATAGATATAAGGCTTTGATCATCAGTAAATCAATTTTAAATGTTTCAAGCCCTTTATGCATCGGATAGAATGGATCGAGTGGGTAAATATTAGGGGAAGTATTGGGGTAGTGGTGTTTATTTTCATTTTGAGGTTAGAATGCATTCAGAAAGTTTCCGATTGCACAAAAATGACCAGAAGTTACAATCATTAATACGAGTTATACTCAATACATGTACGCGCGAGTGAATTGTTCACTGCTCGCTCATATAAATATGTACCGACTTATATACAGTTCATATACATGAAGTACTAAAATGTACAATGATATGATCTGTAAAACGACCAAAATCGGATTTGAAGTAAAAAATATGTATCTTAAGTAAGTACTTTTAATTCAAACATAAAAAACTAATCTTTTAAAAAATGCATGAGATTTATTTTTTTTGGAGAATATTGCTATATATACTTCCATTTAAAGCATCAGTTAACTTGTACTGACACTTCTAATCTTTCTTTCCCATGCTGATGCAGTTTACACTAGCTGTGCGCTGTCATACCTCATTTCATGTACATATTTATAGAAACGTTTAAACACGACGAAAAAAAGTACGTTCACATTAGTTAAACCCAATTGAAAATTTATAAATATTTGTTCGGTCCATCATTTACCCATAAGTTTATATACTGAGATGTGGTTACCAGTTTATGAATATGTTTTTTTTCCTACAGATAGAATTAAACAATGAACCTGGCAATATCTGATTTGGTATTATAGACAAACGACCGTCGTTGGAGCACTTTATAAATATTTGATATACACCCCGCACAACAAATGTCTGCATCAGCAGGTAGACTAGATTACAAATCAATCATCAACCGGGGGTGCTTTTGTAACGAACGCTAGCATACAGTTATTATTAATAATAAATGGATATAATGACTAAAATCCATTTGCTTTTTGCACCTTGAGAACATACGTTGTTTATAGAGGTTCACTTTATCAATAGATTTCCACAACAACGTACAGAGGTTAAGAAAAATGTCCATTATTCTACGATTTTTATATTTTTAATGTACCCTCATTTTCAGGTACGGTAGTGCTTCGCATGGTGTTTACACTGTTTTCGTTAACTGCATGGTGTCATTAACATCATGCCTCTCATCTTCGTGTCAAAATATTTAAATTGATATTTTGATGACCTTTATATCGTATTTTGCAATACCTGTATAGAAAAACTACAATTCTAAGTTTTGGACTGGGACAAACACGAAGTGGATGCAACAAAACACTTATACAACTAGTGTAGCTGCCAAGGTTAACTACCTGTTTGGCCTTGTCAGGTACGTTTTATTACTGGCAATCAATCTGAGTACCAACTCATACAGGGATAATTCCTTGGGGATGTAATACAGTAAGATTCGAGCAAAAATGAATTATGGGAAATTTTAAATGATAGTTATTTGGCGTGCGACGATATGACAAAACCCGTATGGCGACATAAGTTTATACTATTAACCACATTTGCAGTACGTATCAAATAAAATAGATACATTTCAAACAACAACAACAACAACATAATAACACTGATAGTTTACATTTGGTATTGTATTTTAACGCATACGCAACTTCAAGAACACCGATGAATTTTCGTTGTGATTTTATTCTGCTATTAAACTGTGTCCACAGAGTATTCTAATCAATAAGATACATTCAGTTAGTTTCTAAAGTTTTTACAATATTCAAGTCCAAAATGTTCAAGTCCAATAATCAAACATACAGGCGGGCGTCCTGAACCATATGGGCCTGGTCCGCGATTCACAAGTAAATTCACAAGTAAATGAATCCGATGTCTATCCTTGCTGTTACAGTGTATCCTTGCTGTATTTTAGCTAAACTGTCTGTTTATGAGACATATTCTCCTTTTATATAAAATGGTTGCCATAAGCGTTAAAGTTACAAACAAATGCACGTGTCTCATGGATATCATAATATTGTGTTATGATATCGGATGAATTTGGTGATAATACATATACTTTTATATCAAACTAATTATAGATAAATATATGGATCATATATATTGGATGTTCAGGCGATAGGTAATCAGACACACAGTGGCAGTTTGGCTTTCTATTATATACAGTGTGTCTTGGCTGTGTAGCTCCCGGTTTTGATTCTTATACCGTAAATTTATTTTAATTGTTACTTTAATGTATACATTCAAATAATTAAATCTGTCTTGTCTTCCTTCCATCTAAGATTGACGTAACTAGAAAAGAAGTACATTTAAGAATGTACATGAGGGTGCCATATAAACCTACCGCAGGCTACCTGGCAGGTCAAGCCCAATTTACATGACACCAAGATTTTTTTTTACTCCGAACAACATTTTGTTTCACGACAAAAACTGCTTTGCATACCTGTGAACAATTGCAATTGGCCTTGGACTTATTCCAGGTTAATATTATATTTTCCTTTGTCTGCAAAACAGTATATACACATCAACATAACTTTCTTATTATATAATTGTATATACTTATTTATACTTCTTCCTGTACACAAACACGTGGCATTGGTATGAGATTGTCAAAACACGTTCTATGCGTAATCTCTATATGAAGTTCCAATGCATCATATTAACAACAACATAATCGGTTCATTTTTTATTTTAAACGCGTTTTTGTTATCGTTTGATTAATCAATATTGAGACAAACGATTGTAAATGACGGCGTTGTTGATGCTGATACAAATTGAAACAATATTTGACTTACTAAGTAATTGTGCATTTTATTTAACTATTAGTTTAATTAAGTTTAAACGTATTTATTTTTGCTCGATTGCATCGAAAGCCATAGGCTTATATAAGCGCTCTCGAGTCCGTTTCCTGGGACTAGAACCAGTACTTGGTGTCTTTGGGGGGGGGGGGNCATGTATTTGCGTTATTAAAACACACAGGATATGTATTACTGTCTACGCTCCTCTGCATCGCTCTCACCTGTAAGATTGCTGGAGACTTTCAATCACGATTCGCCGCCAATAAAACGAGAAAAACTGGAAAGACTGCCAAAACTGATAGTAACGTTTTGCAATATTTGCTTTTGTTGCAAAAAAGCAGACATGTGATTTCATTCGACGTTTGGATAAAACAATCTAGAAAACTTTGACATTATTAAGGATTCGGATGATTTGAAACGATATCGTTGTTCTGTAACTGCCCTTTAAGCAATTGAACTATCCGAAACATTTTATGATATTTGAATAAAATCAAGCAAACA
This sequence comes from Dreissena rostriformis, assembly GCA_007657795.1. Classification (NCBI taxonomy): domain Eukaryota; kingdom Metazoa; phylum Mollusca; class Bivalvia; order Myida; family Dreissenidae; genus Dreissena; species Dreissena rostriformis. Next base: position 30,277 of record VMBQ01000299.1, read on the forward strand.
ATACGTTTTAAGATATGTATTGAGACTGATTTCTTAATTTACACAATGTCTTCCGGATCAAAAAGACGTTTTTGCTTTTCATCCTGCGTTTATGCAAACACCCAAGATTATTTGCACACTATTTTGCGTTCCGTTGGTATAATTTCTGTATTCCAGAGATTGATACTCAGAAATGAAGCGCTTCATATCGTTTTCTTTTTAAATTCTCTAAATATGGATGGACATTTAAAGTATTTATGGACGGTTATTATGATTGTGATGTGTCTGCTAGTAACTGTGTGCTCTATCGATTTCATTAAAGTAAATTCATATAAAAATCCGGAAAAAAATGCGATGTGATGATGATCATTGCGTTAAAGAGATTAATATTATGTATTTATGCAATACTTCAGGCAATGCGCAGGATTCAGTTTATGATTTGTAAACTTTTAATAACTTTAGTGTGGGTTAAGCGTCAGATGCCTGTCTATGTTCTGTTAAATTTCACATGTAACGATATCCTTGACATAGGTAGCAACTGAAAAAGTGTGTTTGTGATTAGAATAATAAAACCGTTTAAATCAATTTTGGTCTAAATCATCGTTTGCTTAGAAAGTAAAACCGAAACAAGTTTATGCAGATTTAACCGTATGTCGGATACTCAGTTATAATACCCAATATGGTATCCAAGACTATCGTTGTAAAGTACAATTTTATGACATAGTCTGTCATGCCTGTGCTTTGGCAACTTCAAACGCAGAAGAAAAAGAAACGAACCATATGTTCCGTAAAATATAAACTATTAGATACCAAAAGGAAATGTCTTTTAACAGCCCTGTAAAGTTGATCACTAGTATAAGACATTATTCGTTGCCCATCCACCCAGTACAAACGTTTTGAAGCATAATGCGGTTACACTATGCACGTATTATATTGATTTTGGTAAAAGTACTTTTCTTGCAGATAATCAATTCTGATTATTTTCAAGTATTGTTGCACTTGTACTTCACGTGTAAAAATCTCTATCTATTTGATAAAAAAAATGAATATAAACTTTACAAATCACTGTATATAACAGATTCCAGGCTATAGTCAAAACTGATAAGTGTTTTATTTCCTATTAATTTTGCCCGTTAAAACGTCTGTTTGGCTTGTTAATGTCGATGAATGTCGGACTCGACGGGGACTTCCGTGTCGGCGTATCTACATTTACGAGATAATAAAAATTTAAATAAACAAAGCCAGAAGTGACGGCAGATTTTTACCCTTTAATCTATAATTTCGCTAAAAATTGTTATTACCGGTAGGAATTTATTCATACTCTGAATTACATCTTTACACTGATCTTTAGACAGAGGCTTACATCTTTACACTGATCTTTAGACAGAGGCTTACATCTTTACACTGATCTTTAGACAGAGGCTTACGACCATAGATGCTTTTGCTATGATTACACATATCGCATATTGATCTGTTACATTTATGTGAATATATCTAACACTCACATAAAAGAAGCTAGGCAGCAAAAACCAGTGTATGGCAAGCGGTTCGACGCATAATCCCAAGAAACTAGGTTTCTCATGAGAACCTAGGTTCTCAGAATGAGAACCTAGGTTCTCAAAATGAGAACCTAGGTTATCGCTTGAAGATTGCACATGGCTTCAAGAACCCAAGTTCTCAAATGAGAACCTAGGTTTTCATGAGAACCTAGGTTCTCAATTAGAAATCTAGTTTCTCATGAGAACCTAGGTTCTCATTTGAAAACCTAGGTTCTCATGAGAACCCAGGTTCTCAGAATGAGAAACTAGGTTCTCATGAAAAACCTAGTTTCTTGGGATTATGCGTCGAACTGCTTGCCATATCCGTGGTTTTCATTTGGGAACCATAGGTTTTCATGAGAACCTAGGTTTTCAGAATTACGCGTCTTTAATACTAAATCCGTGGTTTTCATTTGGGAACCATAGGTTCTCATGAGAACCTAGGTTCTCATGAGAAACCTGGTTTCTTGGGATTTCATAAACCTAGTTTCTCATGAGAACCTAGGTTCTCATGAAAACCTAGGTTCTCATGAGAACCTAGGTTCTCATGAGAAACCTGGTTTCTTGGGATTTCAAAAACCTAGTTTCTCATGAGAACCTAGGTTCTCATGAGAACCTAGGTTTTCATGAGAACCTAGGTTCTCATGAGAAACTAGGTTTATGAAATCCCAAGAAACCAGGTTTCTCATGAGAACCTAGGTTCTCATGAGAACCTAGGTTTTCATGAGAACCTAGGTTCTCATGAGAAACTAGGTTTATGAAATCCCAAGAAACCAGGTTTCTCATGAGAACCTAGGTTCTCATGAGAACCTAGGTTCTCATTTGAAAACCTTGGTTTACGCTAGAGAACCTAGGTTCTCATGAGAAACTAGGTTTTTCATGAGAACCTAGGTTCTCATAGACACATAGAACTTAGGTTCTCATGAGAAACTAGGTTTTCATGAGAACTTAGGTTTTCATTCTGAGAACTTAAGTTCTCGTTTGATATCCAAGGTTTTCACAAGAACCTAGGTTCTCGACAGCTTTTCGCGTCGTTCTCTCTGATAACCTAGGTTTTCATGAGAACCCAAGATTTTATTTGGGAACCATAGTTCTCATGAGAACCTAGGTTTTTATTCTGAGAACCTAGGTTCTCATTCTGAGAACCTAGGTTCTCATGAGAAACCTAGTTTCTTGGGATTATGCGTCGAACCGCTTGCCATACTCATACCAGTGTGTGCATCAAGGTTAAAGCCATCGTATATTGGCATGCTTGGATATATACTTGTACCTGTACTAATCTATGAATAAAGTTATTGCGGAGCGAAGATTTAACAGATAGCGTACACCTGCTGTTTGGATTCTTGATATGTTTGATTTATAATTTGGCATTCATGGATGTTCATTACATTGTATGTGTTCCAAACATTGTAGATTTTTTTCCAATATATATTTTGTTTTACATGATCATTGCTTGTTCGATTTATAAGAATGTATAAGACATTACGTTATAGTTATGAGCAATACATCAATAACTCATCGATCGCCTTTAACAATAAAAGACAATTGACAAATTCTGGATACGTCTACGCGTCTGATTATGTAACATGATTAAAAAAAATAAATATATAATTAATTTTAATACTTTAGATATTCCTGTTCTGCGAAAAACAATTGTTATCACATTATCACATATAAAATAATATTTCAAAGATAGACATATTGCACAAAAGTACTAACCCATCTCTAATATTAGCCAAGGATAATAAACATTATCAATCTGGCGCGACGACTATCGCGTCTATTTATGTTAAAGTAATGTTGAAAAATACATAAAACTATTACTGCTCGATCGCACATGGTTGATCCGTGCAGGAGATTATATTCATTTACGTAATAATCTTTCTTGCTGTAAACTCATAAATACCACGCTAATCACGTGTCTGCGCTGGAATTCATATATCATAACTGTACATGTTTGTAGTAAGGATTGAACACTGGGAAAAAAGTACCTATACATAAGTTCAAACCAAATGCAAACTTAAAATTTTATTTATACATATTACAGGTGTATATTTGACCAATTACATGGTTATAAACTCACATTTTGAACACTGTTGCCCAGCTGTGTATACTTCTGGTGTAGGGGAAATTGGAGCTTTCAAAGATAATTTAGGGGCCCTCTTGACATTTAAGGGGCCATGGGCTAGTGAGCTCTTATTAAGTTATGCCCCTTCCAGTAGTGTATAGCTCAACAGTTGGTTGCCTGTATGCAATACTTATCGCCTTCTTATCGTGTAATATATACGAACATATTCACTTAAATCGATTCTTATTGATTGTCGCGATCCGTGAAAGACCGATCTGGTGCCCTAACTAAATATGTGATACACGTCTTGCCTGACTGCATCAATGGGTACCAATGTCAATCGGAGGTGCTTTCTCTGCGAACACTAGGATATCACTGCTTGTAATAATCAATACAGATAATACCATAAATCGATCAGTCCAGACGTTTGCATAGCGGGTTATGTTAAAAAACAAATCCCCATAGGACGCAGATGTATTATGCATTATGTCCATGATCGATCTGTATTATAATCCGTTTTTAGGTATGTATGATAGAGATACAATACTGCTGCAGCTTCTGGAGTTTCACTTCTTTATATTTACTCTTTGACGAACTCTCGTTTACACGTATGACGTGTGCAAAAAGGTTTTTTCGTTCCATCCCGGTGTTTAAACTTCACATATGGTTTGTGTGGTTTTATGGAAATCAAGTAGGTCAGTATTTTAAGAAAAAGTTTAAATTAATACTTTAATGTATCTTGCTATTTTGTAAGTTAGTTTTTGCTTTGTGTGTCTGCAGTTTGTGATAACAAGTGTAAATTAACACTAGATATGCACGTATGAATAGTGCTGGTTATGAAATAAGCAAACACGGCGATAAAGATTCAGACTATCGAAATACAACGTCCTACACGGTCACGAAAGATTAACAAAGATCGCTGTGTTTGTCCTTTATTTGTTATATACAACCATTTAAGCAAAACAATACACAGAGACTACGGTTTGTGTTGGCAAACTCCATGAGTGTGGCCACCGAATGCATGTAAATGCACAAAATAATCAACGCACATATAGCATCATAACAGCATATCACTACAATACTTTTGCTAAACCTTGATAGAAGTACTATAAATCCGGACTCGGACACACACGCAGTATATGCAGCAAACATATTTTAAGATAGATATGTATTTATTAGTGTAGCAGCTAAGACGAACTACCGATCTTTGGCCTACTCAGACACATTCCATAAATATCAACGAACCCGAGATTTCGAGACTCACACTAGGATATTGCCCTGGTGATGTAATGCATTGAGCATTCTAGCAAAAATAATTTCGCAAAATGCGCATGGAAAGCAAAATCATATAATAACAAAATGACAAAATACGTCTTTATTAAAAAAAGCAAAGTAAGTGTGTTACTTTGTTTATCCTTCAATTCCACAACGTTGTTTTAACGTCGTCAGGGATAACTAATAGAACATATACCAGCATGGATTTAGCTACATTCTTTCCTAGCCGGTTGCATGCATAATGTATATTATCCTATTGCAATATACGATTGACCATCAAATGGATGTTGGTACAAAGTGATTTTCACATCATTTTCAAAGTAACCCTTTGTAGATTTTACATAACATAAAAATGAATTAAAAAAACCCATCAATCCAATATTTGAGAAATGTTTCTTTATTCAATGTTTATTGAACAGTCTTGTTTAGATATTTTGTTACCTAAGTTATTGTTTAAATTAATTTAATACGTTATGTTCAGGATGTGGTTAACATTGCATTCATGCCACTAATACTGACATTTCAGACATTAACAAATCTTCGAGCTTTATACACAATTCATGCGCACACTGGATAGTAACAATTGTCTATACGCTCTCACCTGTAATATTGTTAGAGACTTTCAATCACGATTCAATATAACAACAATTAGTGGAGCGCCTGCCAAAACTGATAGCAACGTGTTAAATATTTACTTTATATGATGCTATGTCTCTTACGCTTAAAAAAAAAGGACGAGAGGTAGTTGATATTCGTTTTGGTCTCATGTCATCGTGCCTCAGAAATGTACGTACTTGGTGAACTCATCCTTTGAGTGGTGTACTGGTTATTTAATTGAAATGTATTTTCTTTTATTTATATTTTCTTCGCATTGTGACGTTATGAGGCTCATTCGTATTGACACTTAATTAATCTATATGATTAATTCTGGGCCAATTATGAGGATCAGATATCTTGAAAATCGGTTTCAACCCGAAATGCTTTGGATTGAGCGTTCCAAGGCGCTGACCTCGGCTTTATTTATTCGTGTGTGTTTGTTGTGTACTTGTGTGTCGTGTCAACTTCTTATGTATTGTATTTTACTGTTGACTTTTGGTGCCTTGTTTTTCAATAAATGACCACATATTATAATTAGGTTACTCTTCTGCTGGTTCAGCAAAACACTTTGCGTATATGTGTTGATAGATTAACATTGAGATTAATGTTACAAAGTCAAATGATATCAGCTAGGTTATTGATTACGACTAACAGGCAATATTTAATCATAACATGAACGTTGGTTTAAGGTTGCTATAAACCAAATTTACAAATGATCAAAATATAAAGTAGGGCTAATTAACACGATTATATATATAATATACTCGTTACACCTTGTCCACAGATCTTTCACAGTTAACGTCATGTTCATATAAGTGGCATGTGTTGGCAAAAACGCAAGTATTCGTGCTCGAGACGATATATATTCGGTGCAATGCAAGGTTAAAGTATGATGTATTTTTAATGTGCAACATATTCCGAGTTGCTATACTGATGGTAGGTATTAACAGCTGAGGTTATACGAATAATGCATAGGTGCACAGCTACTTAGGTGTTCTGTTATCTCATTATATCCATAGCTACATAACTGGATAAATATAATGTGATATTTATCATACTCAGGAGGTGTGCGCATGTATTGGGTCGCAAATACGTAATATGTATTTATATTTTATAGTTGATAATAAATGAAAGTTTTTGAGAATTCGTGGCAGGAAATGTTCTGTTCAACTGTAACAGTGAGACACAAAACCAATGTTCAATAGTACACACAACAAACAAACGCAAATAAATAAAACAATGGTCATCGCCTTTGAACGGTCAATACAATGCATCGGGGGTAAAATCCGGTTTCAAGGAGCTCCAAACCTCACACTTGGTCCAGAATTATTAAATAAACATTTAAGTGAGAATAACAATCAACAACAAAGCGTCACAATTGAAAATACATACCGATGACAGAAAGTACATTTCATTTATCATTAAACATTATCATTTAACTACTCAATTGTAGTAAACAAACCAAATCCTCATAACTGTATGTTGCTTTCGCGCGATGACATGACACCAAAACGAGTATCAAGTACATTAAATACATTACTAAAGCAACATCAATTGTATTTATCAAACACAATTGCGGACGACGAATAACGACAATCGAGTGAAAATCTAAAACATAATAATTTAACGTACACTCCGTGGTCAATTACGTTTTACTTTACAATCAACATTTGTATTCTGTAAATGATTGAGTACCGCCATTGCTTATTGTAAATTCTACGTGGAACATATGTGTTTAGTGAACACTTTAAAATGGACGCTGGCCAGTCAAGCAACAATTTCTCAATGGTTCTAATACACACTAATGCATAATCAGGCCAATAACCGGCTAGTTATGTTATGTGTGGCAGTTGTTTCATGATTGTGAGTCAATCACAGTTTATATTGGATCCATCGATACACGGTACGGGAGATATTTTGGCATCGGTATCGGTTTAGTTTCAATTTGAATTTAAGGCTCAGACATTTATTGAGTAACTTATTTTCTGGCTGTGTATTTTTATTTGCATATACATGTATTCTTATTCAGCAATATGAAACGTTTAAAGGGGTAAAGACCTTAAAGGTGCAGGGCATTGCTAAAACGCTGGAGTGGAAAATCAACATTGTAGACACATTTCCTAATCGTTTTCTGAATTCAAACAATAACTTAGTCTTTCCCTATACATCTATGTTTTAAGCATAGTTTTTGGAATAGCTAATTTAGTTTTGAAAAATATTGTAAGATTTCAGATGACATGTAATTATTTGTAAAGTCCAGATGAGCTGTTGTAGGAAATTGAAAGGAATATTGCGCAGCAACTAAACATGAGTTGCATTAATATTGCCATCAATTTAAAGATCTCCCTTAAATAGTCAGACGCATTTTATGCTGATCGTTTAACGTTTATCATTTTATGGGATAAATCGTTATATAGGAATTGTAAACCTCTTACTGCGGTATAAGCTTAGGATGATCATTTATCAATCAATCACGATAATAACTGCGTCTATATTCATAGATTAGAGGCTGCTCGCGAAATACATCAAAAGGTGAATGCACGAATGCACATACTATATCATCTATAGCGATGATTTCCAGGCTCTTGCAATCGAATGAAAATGAATTGATCAATTGCTCACTACTTCTATTCATTTAAATCGTCTTATGAAAAGCGACTGCTTGTGAAGGATTTAATGATATTAATGCAAAGCTTAAACTAATATCAATCAATTTATTTATCGGGCGGAAATCATAGTAAAAACAGAATCATCATAATGTTTATTAACTTAACATAAGTTTCTACAAATTACTTGGGCAAGTACATCGCAAAACAGATCCTTTTGTCCCAATTTTCGTGTATATGACATTTCGAAATTAATAATGACAATACTTCGTAACGATTTCTCCACAAACATTTATACAAAAAGTGCATACCCAGGCCAATAACCGGAAGGTTATGTTCCGTGTAGCTAGTTGTTATTGCTCTATATTTCATGTTTGTGAGCCAATCTTCGTATATATTGGATCTCTCGAGATATGTTATGGGAGATATTGCGGCATTGGCAGCTATTTTTATTTAATTTTCAGACATATGGGTTATATAACAAACTTGGTTTCTGGTTGTTTTTATGTGTTTCATCAGCTATATGCAAGTACAAAAGTTGATAAACTATTTGCACCCATGTATTTGTTAACTGAATAATCGTACTAAATAGTCAGATGTAAGTTATGCTGGAAATTTTTCAATTTATTAAAAAAATATATATATATATATATATATATATATATATATATATATGAATTAACGTGGTTAAATGATAAATTTGATAAAACATAAATAACCCGTGTAACTAGAAAAAGTAGTCCGTAAGAAGAATATGCATAGTCGTGTCATATAAACCTACCGAAGGCTATCTGTCGTGTTAAGCCCAATTAACATGACACCGAGAGTTTTATTTTAAAGGATCATTTTGTAGCTAGACAAAACTGTTTTGCAGACCTGTGAACATATGCCATTGTCCTTGGAGTACATTCCTGGTTTATATTATGTTTTTACGTGTCTGCAAATCAGTATATTCACATCCACAGAACTGAATTATTATATAATTGTATACTTATGTATACTTCTATCTGTACACGAACACGTGGCATTATTATGAGATTGCCAACACACGGTCTATGCTTAATCTCTATATGTGGTTCCTATGCATCTAATTTACAACAACATAATCTGCTTCTTTATTTTTATTTTAAACGCGTTTTTGTTGTCGTGCGATTTATTAATATTGAGACAAACAATTGTAAATGACGGCGTCGTTGATGCTGATATAAATGGAATTAATATTGACTTACTAAGTAATTGTGAATTTTATTTAACCATTAACATAATAAATAAAGTGCACATCAAGCTAAAACACAATATTATGCCAATATCGAACATTATATTTAACAAAAGTCTTCATTGAATATATTAAAGTAGTAACTAGCAAAACACGTGTTAGGCTCGTTTTATATTCATGCATATTTAAAAGTTTATCATCCGTGTGCACATTACAAGTTCGTAGAGAATCCACCACCTTTTTTGAAACTGGCCATTTATTTTTATCAACCCTTCCAAAAGTAGTATGTTTTGCAAAGACCTGTTCATGTGAATGAATACAGTTTTCACAATAAAAAGCGTTCACACTGTTTACAATAGAAGTCCGCATGTGTACCAACATTCTTGTCTCCACAGGCATTACACATATAGTCCTTCAATTCATTAGAACCCTGGTCAACTTTAAATTGTGAACGTGTTGCAATTTGGCAGATTAATTTATTTCAATAAAACAAAGTCGCCTTCTGACAGTTACACTACCATTACAAACAAAATATGAATTAATATAGATGACGTATACATACACACGTTAATATATTGTATGCATAAGTACCACATTAAACACTTCTTATATTAATCCGAAATTCACATGTGAACTTGTAAAATAATGTCCAAATTATGGACCGATCGAACGACTATTTGTCATTTAGTTTCATGTTTCAAGTTAACAGCGTCACTACGTTAATTGTCACTCGAGAATAGGTTCAGTGTTGGGTTAAATTTAACCCATCCGACAGATATTTGAATAGTAGGCTTATTTAAACCAAATTGAAGCACTGAAAGGAAGCGGTTGGTTTATGACATGCAGTCAACATGAATGAGTAGTTTAAAATAAGTAGTATCTTGCTACTATTTGATGCAAACACGATGTCGTTAAAAAACAAACAACATATTGAGTAAAGAATAAATTACGATAAGGAAACTAAATTTAAGTATAATAGCGTTGAGGTATTTGTGCAATTTAATAGCTTAACCTTCTCACTCGCCGAGAAGTAAGTTGATATACTGGTTAAGTAGTTGTTTAATCTCTTAGAGACCAAAAGAGCAATCACACAGTCCCCGGTTTGCTCCTCTCACCCTGGTGTTTAAAGGGCCATATCGACGGCTTACATGATACTTATATATATAAATCAAACAAAAACAGTTATGTGATGTATTACAGCACTCGAACTAGAAGTACTTTGACATGACAAGGTTTTGAATGATTCTAAACGATATCGATGCTCATAAACTGTTCCGTAAGCAATTGAATTATTGGACACTTTTGTTGAACAAAAACTGTAATGTGATGTATTACAGCACTCGGACTAGACATGCCTTTGACATGACGGAGGTTGTGAATAATTCTTAACGATATCGATGTTCTTAAACTGTTCCGTAAACAATTGAATTATTGGAAGCTTTTGTTGAATTTTCAAACAAAATAAGACAATAAAATAGTTTAAAGATTGTATACCATCGGTGTTGAGATTGATTACTAACTTCACCCTATGTCAGTCGGATCAACAGGGCTTTTTTCCCTAGCATTCTGTATTAATGAAAACACACGATATTATTATCACATGATTTTTCTATCCTTTTATTTAATCTCTGTCTTTAAGAAATCGATTATCATTGATAAAGCTGTTTATACCATTTTTTATGAATTTAACATTTCCAATATTTATGGACGACTTTACTTTTGGTTCTGCTAGTAGCTGTGTACTCTAAAATAACATAGAAAGCGAATACATACGCTGTTCTTATACCCGTAAAAAAAGAGCGAAAACAGGGGGCATGCGTATTCGTAAGCTGATTAAGTTTAAGTCAGGTTAGCTGGAACTGACTTCCAAAATGGCGTTGTTTTCGTGGCTCTCGCCAAGGAGTAGCGTGTATTTGCACGCGGTAAGCCACTTAACATTTATTCATACGCACTTCCGGCTCTACGGTGTTTGTTCTTCCATCGATTTTTTTGTTTCAAATTCGTAGACGTCGGAATAAAAAAGTTATTAAAGGAAAACCGTCCACAAATTTGTTGTTTTATTATTTTACCTTCGATATTTGGATGTACGTGTACGAATATCAGTTTCTCTTATAATAAACAGTATTTGCGCATGTTCACAGTAAAATATAACATACATCACGATTATTTTATTTTCTCGATGCTTTGGTATCTTTATTTATTCATTTATTGCCGAATTATAATTGTTTAACCCACTTTTTTGGAAGTTACTTTCTTTTTAGCATATTTTGGGACCTTGCGTTCAAACGACAAACACAGATCATAAACATGTAAGAAGGTTTTACACGAAATGACTGTCGTGAATAAATTCCACATTGATGCGAATGGTTTGAAGAACTTTTTCTCATAAGAGGTCAAGAGTTAACATTTGTTATTCTTTTGCAGTTGACCCAGTTTGTAATATATGAGGAATTGTGTAGTTGTAAGTCATTTGCCTTAAGTTGACATAAACATTGATTTGAATGTTTTCTTACATACTTAACTCTTAAATCTGGTGTGCGTAATATAAGGCATTTGAGAGTATTATTAACATAGTTTTCACATGTTTATTTTTACACATATGTACATACTTATGTTTGAAAATGCCTAAAACAGAATACTGTGCTTACAATATGGAATACTATGCTTACTATTTTCAGGTTACAAGACGGCAGTTATAAACGTTGAGGATGCCCGGATTAAAAAAAAGCGTGACTAATTGTGTACCGCTTTAGAACGCGAAAGGAACATGGAAACCCATCCATAAAAAAAAAACGATTACGTCTAAGTAACTCGCCATTTAAACACACAAAACAAGGACATACTCGTGCAGTATAAGTGAAAAGAAAAACAAAAAAGGGTAAAGTCGGTTCGATACTGTTACAAGTTTGATGAAACAAAAATACCAACATTATTGCGAATCGGGATACCTGAAGCGATTTGGAATACATGACGCGAGCTTAGAGTATGCATATCAGTGGATACTTTCTAAAATGCAAACTGAATATCAACTGTTTATCAATGACATATAACGCGTATTGCCACAATGATACTAATATATGTATGCAACTTTGATGTGCCACATTTTAGACGGCATAATGTTAAACAAGTTCTGTAGTTGGTGAATATATCATAATTGCGAAAAGTGAACTTGTAGTGGATAGAGAGATTTGAGCAAATGCAATACACTATATGATTTCAGTAGAAGTGATCAATATATACTTGCAATTTATTAGTCTTTTATACTTATATGAAAACACATTATTTAAGAATGTTGTATTGAGGAAATAAAGTAGTGCTTCACATAGATGGGTTATTTCTTTCCTGCTAATCTTATGTTATATTAATGTGTCCCATGCATAACGACTACATTTCGACCCAAATAAATTTTTTATCATGTATATAAGTGCTGAGTACACTTGAAGGTGTGTGCATAGGTATCGTGGGAAGAAATGACGTAACACATATAATGATTTAATTTAATATACAAACACGTAAGAAACTAACAACATGACATATACGGAACGAAAAGTGTAGTTAAGTAGCACTTATAGCAATTATACAACAGATTTGTGTATGTAGACTTCATAAACAAACACTACAAACATCAGCTGTATATTTGTTTTGTAACGTTCATGTGTATGTATCTGCTGTTGAATGATTCTTTTTGGAATATTCTACATTTAAACTCATATGGTCCATGAATGGGGAATTGTATGTCAGTTCTCCTCTATTGTGAATTTCCTAATTAAATTTACTGCAACGGAATATGCACTTATAACCACCCTCTGAGACCTGCATCTTCTGAAAAGACGGAAAAAAGACTGATTAAACAAAACTGCATATCAGAATACGGTTGACACGTCATAAAATACAATAAATTAATGCAAATATTACTGAACAAACACAATATAATAATGAAGTACACATATACATTTTATTAAAGATGGGTACGTATTTCGTGTCAAACCATTGAACATGAAAGGGTTCCAAAACATGCTTAAAAGAAAGTTAGTTCCAAAAAGGGGGTTCAACCACTTATCTCGGCAATAAATTATTTTTTAGAAACAGAACCGCGTCGGGAAAATATAATCGTGATTTTGTTATATTTTAAAATACACATGCGCAAATACTATGTATAATAAGAGAAAATGATATTAGTACATCAAATTACTCGAAGGTCACGTAAATATTCAACAAATTTGTGGAAGGTTTTCCTTCAACTTCTTTTTGTTTCGACGTCTACGATCTTAAAACAAAAAACCCGAGGGAAGCTCAAACACCTTAGAGCCGAAAGGGAGCATTTTAAACCCGAGGGAAGCTCAAACACCTTAGAGCCGAAAGGGAGCATTTATTTTAAGGAAATATAAATATAAAGTGGCTTACCGAGTGAAAATACAAGTTGCTCTTTAGCGGACATCATCAAAACGACGTCATTTTGTAAGTCAGTTCCAACTTACCTCACTTAAAGCTCCCGTATACGTATGCCCCGCTGTTAAAGATAATCATAGCCTTGAAGAGATTAATATTATGTAGGAGCAATGCACAGGAACGAGTCAATGATGGGAATCAAAATTAATAAAATCTAAATGTTGCACAATTTTTAAATTATAATATCTCTAACCATTGTATAAAAAAGTAAGTTACCAAAAGGGAGAGTCATTTCAGTAAACCGTTTGATGAATAACCCTGTTAAATTGATCACTTATATACGGATTTTAAAACGGATGATTGCAGTATAACATAGAAATCGTTTTACAAAATTCAATCAATCAAAAGCTGTTGTTTGTGTTCGGAATGTTCTTGCGTGACAGTGTATTACGTCATTGCGTACAACCCTGTCCTTAAAAGATATTATAAAATGGTGGTACACACATTTCCGATATATGTTTCTGATCATGTGTCTTGCCAACACTATTTCTATCTGTATATGTTTTCAGCATATTGAAGTCGTATTGAGCGTGTTGTTACATATTATGGCCCGCGCTTTGTATTCGATTACCGTAGAACGTGCGCTCAATGGTGATGCCAAAAACAGGTTTCATGCCAATTCGTGAGACCGATTATATTAGCGTTCAAGATGAGAACATTTAGTGTAGGATAGCTCATGTGGGATACATTGATTGGCACGCCAGTTTGAATGTATGGGAATTGCTGCGTTGTCAATACAAATATAATAAAATATTTGAAAGAAGAGTATTTTAGTTTTCCTGGAAGAAAGCGTGTTCGGATTAATATTTGATAACGATCGAAACCGGATATGGCGCGTTTGTGAATGTAAATCAATTGTTATATGAACTGATATTTCATAGATAGGTTTTGAATTGCTTCTTTGCTTTTTTTAAGACAATTGTGAAAACATTTTGTTTCTATTTCTTTCTATAGTTTTTAGCTAATTTAATTTAAGTGCTAGAATAGAAAAACGATTTGCAAGCTTTTATTACTCAATCTTTTTCTATTATTCACCTGTAAATCGTACCACCACTAGGGTCCAGAAGGGTTCACTATAGAGAATTTGCAAAATCAATTTTAAACTACCAATAAAATGGTGGTTAAATTTTTCTAAGTTTCAAAATCATGCAAAAATCTCTGAAAACAGTATGCTACAAATGGCGTGAGCGTGTATTTGTAGAAGAGAGTCAGTTAATACATTCATATCTGGATTAGAAAACCATTATTTCAACTAAAGCAGCTTAACTGTTTCTTGAATTATTAATGCAGAGTTAAGACTTTTTGAAGAATATCAATCAATGTTATTGATTGTTCTATCTGATGAATTGAAACAATCAATAACATTGATTGATATTCAATTTAAACATAAAAACTAATAGTTAAAAAAATGCATGAGATTTATTTAATTGGAGAATATTGCTATAGATACTACCATTTAAAGCATCGATAAACTCGTACTGATACTTCTCATGTTGTTTCTTTCCCATGCTGATGCTGTGCGCTGTCATACATCGTTTCATGTACATGTTTATAGTTAAGTTTACAATCCACGGAAAGTACGTTCACATTAGTTAAACCCAAATACAAATGTATAAATATGTGTTCGGTCCATCACGTACCAATAATTGTACTGATTAAGATGTGGTTACCAGTTTATGAATATTTATTTCTTACAGATAGTATTAAACAATGAATCTGGCAATATCTCATTTGTATTATAGACAAACGACCGTCGTTGGAGCACTTTATACATTTGTGTATGTAAACCTCACACTGCATCAGCAGGTAGCATAGATGACAAACCAATTAGCAACCGGAGGTGCTTTTGTAACGAACGCTAGCTGACAGTTATTATAAATAATAAATGGATATAATGACGAAAATCCATTTGCTATTTGCACCTTGAGAACAAACGTTAAGCATAGATGTTCACTTTATCAATAGTTTTCCACGACAATAAAACGTGCAGGCGTAATGAAAAATGTCCATTATTCAAATGTTTTCTCTTTTTATTGTACCCTCATTTTCACGTACGGTAGTGCATCGCATGGTGTTTAAACTGTATATGTAAACTGTATGGTGTCATTAACATCATGCCTCTAATCTTCGAATCTACATATTTAAATTGATATTTTGATGACTGTTATATCCTTTTGTAAAATACCTGTATATAATAGCGACAAGAGTCTGTGGCCCGTATTCACCAACCCATTCTTAGGCTTCAGAATAAAGAATAGTTTTAGACTCAATACATATCAATACAAATACCTCAGAGTTTGCATTTATACAGGCTTAGAATTGTGCACATATCATAAGCATTTTGTTCTTAACAAAGAATAATATTATAATTTTATATATATATAAATATATATATATAGATGCACACCAAATTGTGCTACAAGTTAAGCTTCCAAGGCGAAATATAATTTACTCACTCTGAAAAAAACAACAACAACGTAAACAAATAGAAAGATTGTTTACATCTGAACATACATTTGTTGTTTCTACCTTTAACTTGTGTATACATCATCATCGTTTTTTTCCATTTTAATAATTGATGTAAGTGATTCTTTGCAGATAGACTTTCTTTGATAAACTAAAGAATTTCCTTGATCAACGAACGAAAAAATGACTTATTAATCAAACAAAAACAAGTTAAAGTTTACGGCAATTTCGATTGAATAGCAAATAAACATTGAGCCGTCACTAAAATATTTAACTTTTTTTTAGAATTTAGGTCACACTGTTCTCAAGAAGAATCAATACCAATGGTTTTCGACTTACAACGTATTGAAACCATCCTGTTATTTGAGTACATCATAAATTCTTGTAGAAAATTGAAATGCAAATCAGATCAAATGATATTATTATAATCCATCTAAAACACACAAATATTTCATATTTTCGTCAAATTGCGATAAAAAAAAACTCGCTTCATTGAACTTAATTATGCAATCCGCTTTTCATTCGATACGCCATTAAACACGCAGGTGCAGTTTCGCGATTTGTGTTGTATGCACTAATAGCAAGTGTTTGTTGACTTGTTTGGTAACGCGTTTGATTCTTATATTGTTAATTTATTTACATTTTAACTTTAATGCAAACATTCAAATAATTGACATCTCGCCTGGACGATGATCGCTCCGCCCACTTAATCACGTGGCTAAGCGGTTAAAAAACCTAGACAAGCTGTCACAAAAGTGGCTTTTTTGCCTATAGATAGCCTATAGATTACGCGATATTCCGGATGATTGTTATCGACTTTTTCACCCCTATACCACTGATAAAAGGAGTTTGTGTCATTTATGTATTATGCAAATGCAAAAATATATTAGTTTCTAAAGAACATTAGCTATCTATAACGGGTATTTCGGTACGTTAAACCCGCTCTCAAACGCTTGCGCGCTTAACGAAATATAACCTGTTACAACGTGTAATGGTGGTATTAGCAATAAATTAACACTTCTACTCTGATATTTACCCGTGTTATGTACGAAAATATACGAACATTTTTTCAATATGTATTTGACACGAAAAAGCGCTTTATAACTGGGATTTCGGTTAAGTTTTACAAGCTTTCTGACGCCGAGTGGGTACCGAGATCCCCATGCTGTTACGTATTAAAGTGATATAAATCATATTAAACATTGCTTATGGGAAATTTATCAATTACTATAAATGAAAGTGAAAACAACAGAATCAGTTTGACATATAAATTAGCGTTCTATGAAGGGGATTTCGGTCAGGCTACTTAATAAAACTACCAGTATCAGACGCTCGCGCAGGGGACTTCCCCCAAGTAACCGAGTTTATTGTTGATATCAGTAATAAATAACTCTTAAACGATGGTATTTATCGATACGTTTTTATTAAAATAGTAACATAACACTGTTTTTAAATTTTTTGACAAAAAACACGATTTATAATGCTGATTTTGTTAAGTTACGCAAAGTGGGTACCACTATTCCATATTATGTTACATTTACACGTTATATAATCCATACTTAATAATGCTTATATGACATTTCGAGTTTTTGAAATAAATACATATAAGATAAGGGTGATTTTAGTAATTATACACGTTAAAGCTTTCACTCGCACTTGTCAAGACCACGTTTCCGCGTTGGAAATGGTATACATTCAATTTATCTAACTTATCTTTCTGGATACTGACTGTCCGAGTTACATAAACCCTATTTACACCGTTTTACCATATTACATTTCCGTTTTTTTAACAAAATATAAAAAAACGCGTTGAAAAATGAGAACTCGGCATTCGATCTCCTAGTGAAGATTAAAAGCATTAATTTGTGACTCCACATGTCTGCACATGTGTAGATACCGTGATTAAGATAAGATACAACGTGCCACCTTCGAATAACAAGTATAATGACAATCAAGACCTAGTTCATGCTGATTTGTATTACTCTTAAAAAAAATGCAGATCAGGGACCTATACAAACAGGTCCCTGTGCAGATGAACCCTGCTTCTGTTAATCACATAATAACTGATAAAACTATAAAAAAAACACCAACTATAATGTGATAATCATATAGATAACAGAAGGTATCTACATCTGCTAAGATATCCAATAAAAACATATTGTAATTGTCGTTGGTGACGTTCAGTTGTTCGTGTCGACGACCGCATGTATGTATCCATCTCTTGCACTTCTCAAAATCCGATTTTTGGCTTTTTAAACGGTATACATGCAATGTCTCCAACTTATGTTTCTGGATATCGATTTTCCAAGTTACATATGTCTCATGAACACCGTTTAACCATATTTAATCTACGTTTTTAAAGAGTAAAACAAACGAAACTCGTTGAGGATTTGATTGACAGTTGGCGAGATGTCAATTAAATCTGTCTTGTCTTACTTCCATCAAAGATTGACGTCGCTAGAAAAGTATTCCGTCACAAAAATGTACATGAGAGTGTCATATAAACCTACCGCATGTTACCTGACGTGTAAAGACCAATTTACATGACACCGAGAGTTTTCGAACACGTGGCATTATTATGAGATTGCCAAACCACGTCCGATGCGTACTCTCTATATGGAGTTTCTATGCATCCTATTTACTACAACATAATTAGTTCATTTTTATTTTAATTTTAAACGCGTTTGTGTTGTCGTGTGATTTATCAATATTGAGACATACATTTGTAAATGAGAGCGTCGTTGATGCTGATACAAATGGAGCTGGTATTTGACTTACTAAGTAATTGTGACCGTTATTTAACCATACACATAATAAATCAAGTACACATCAAGCACCGTCTTTATTGAAGATATCAGTGTTGTAAATATCAAAAGACGTGTGGGGCTCGTTATATATACATGCAATACAATCAATAATTAAGAACAAATCTTATAGCGTTATTCAAATACACTGGGTACTTATTACTGTCTACGCTATGCATCGCTCTCACCTGTAAGATACTGGAGACTTTCAATCCAGATTCGCCGCCAATAAAACGAGAAATACTGGAAAGACTGCCAAAACTTCGAGTAACGTTTTGCAATATTTACTTTTGTTTAAAAAAAAGCAGACATGTGATTTCATTCGACGTTAGGATAAAACAATCCAGAAAACTGTATGACATTATTAAGGTTTCGGATGATTTGAAACGATATCGATGTTCTTTAACTGTCCCGTAAGCAATTAAACTATCCGAAACATTTTATGATATTTGATATTAAATCAAGCAAACAATACGTCTTAAGATATGTATTAAGACTGATTTCTTAATTTACACAATGTCTTCCGGATCAAAAAGACGTTTTTTTTTTGCTTTTCATCCTGCGTTTATGCAAACACCCACGATTATTTTCACACTAATTTGCATTCCGCTGATATAATCTCTGTATTCCAGAGATTAATACTCAGAACTGAAGCGTAACACATCGTTTTCTATATAAATTTTCTTAAAATTTATGAACATCTAAAGTATTTATGGACGGTTATTATGATTGTGATGCGTCTGCTAGTAACTGTGTGCTCTATCGATTGCATTTAAGTAAATTCATACAAACATCCGTTAAATAAATGCGATATGGTGATAATTGCGATAAAGAGATTACTATTATGTAGATATGCAATACTTCAGGCAATGCGCAGGATTGATTTGTTTTTTTTTAATAACTTATCGGTGGGTATGGCGTCTGAAATTTCAGTCTATGTTCTGTTAAAATTTACAAGTTACGATACCATCCACATAGGTAGCAACTGAAACTCGTGTTTGTCTTTTGCTTATGTCTGATAATCAGTTATTATACCCAATATTGTATCCAAGACTATTGTAGTGAAGTACCATTTCGTGACATAGTCGGACTGGCCTGTGCTTGGGAAACTTTAACGTTCCGTAAAATAAAAACTATACGATACCAAAAGGAAAGGTTAACAACCCTGTTAAGTTGATCATTATTAAAAGACATTATTTCGTGTCCATCCACCCAGTATAAACGCAACGAATTTTGTGTCGAAGCATAACGCGGTTACACTATGCACGCATTATTGATTTGGTTAAAGTACTTTTCTTGCAGAAAATCAATTATTATTATTTTCAAGTATTGGTGCACTTGTACTTAAAATACATAATTGTCCGGTTGACGTAAAAGATGCTGAATCTGTAAAATAAAGCCGTTGTTTTGCAATGCAACACTTAAACATATACTTTTCAAATGCCTATTTAAAACAGATTCCATGTAAGAGTAAAATCTGATAAGTGTTTTATTTCCTATTGCTCTTGCCCGTCAAAACGCCTGTCTCGATGGTGACTGTCGATGAATGCCGGATTAGTCGGGGATTTCCGTGTCGGCGTATCTACATTTACGGAAACATTTTCGGAGATAATCATCAAAGCGGTCTTTAAAAATGTAAATAAACAAACGGCAGATTTGTTCCCTTNAAAAAAAAAAAAAAAAAAAAAAAAAAAACCATCAGCAAACATATCAGTTATACAAATACTTCAAATCAAAGCCTTTTGTCAACTGCAAAGTAACTTACGACGGAAGGCTGTGACTACACAGCCACGGAGTTCATTTTCAGCGTTTGGAGAATACATGAGGTAGTTTAAGCACAAATAGGAGTCCAGCTTACATGGTTTTGGTCAGCAGTAAATCACTTTCAAATATTTCCACCTCTCAAATGATGTGGTGCATTGGATCTCTGTTGGGATACCAAAGAAAGCACATGTCAAAACTGATAGCAACGCTTTAATTTTGTTTCTTTATATGATGCTTTATTTTAAATCAAAGACAAAATGTAGTTGATACTCGTTTTGGTGTCATGTCATCATGCCTCGGAAAGTTATTTTTTTGTGTGAATCCATCCTCTGAGTGGTTTAATGTTTATTTAATTGAAATTTATTGATATTTACTTCGAATTGTAATGTTATGAGGTTCGTTTGTATTTACACTTTTATAATCTTTGTGATTAATTCCTGACCAAT
This sequence comes from Dreissena rostriformis, assembly GCA_007657795.1. Classification (NCBI taxonomy): domain Eukaryota; kingdom Metazoa; phylum Mollusca; class Bivalvia; order Myida; family Dreissenidae; genus Dreissena; species Dreissena rostriformis. The sequence continues at coordinate 51,485 of VMBQ01000299.1, forward strand.
TATTAGGATTAGAGCTCTTGAAAATCGGTTTCAACCCCTGATGCTTCAGATTGGAAAAGCGCTGAGATGCGAGAATTTATCCGGTCACCTCTTTATTAGGTCACTGTTGTATCTAGAAACAGGATAAACACACTTTTCTGGTTTCTTAAAATTACGTCATTAAGCCAGCACACTTACAGCCTACTCGTATATATTAAACAATACCTATTTTCAAGATTTATTAAATGAACTTTGGTTTAACGTTGTTAAAACCAAATTTACAAATGATAGAAATAGAAATAGGGTTAAATAACACGATTATATATATTTACTGGTTACCACTTGTCCACATATCTTCCACAGTTAACGTCATGTTCATATATAAGTGGCTTGTGTTGGCAGGTACGCAAGTATTCGTGCTAGACACGATATTTTTTCTGCACCAGGCAATACATAAACGCTTTCTTTACTATTTTACGTATCCAGAGTTGCTAAACTGATGGTAGTTATTAACAGCTGAGGTTATACAAAGAAATCAAAGGTGCACAGCTACCTAGGTGTTTCGAAATCACAGTGTATCCATCACTACATAAATTGATAAATATAATGTGATATGTAGTATACTCGCGAGTTTTGCATGTATTTGGTCGCAATATGAATATGTATTTTTGTTTCATTGTTGATAGTTAATGAACGTTTTAGTGAGTTCGTGGCAGCGAAATGTTCTGTTTAGTTTTGAAACTATGATATTGAAGTTACTATTGCACCAGAGTTTTTTTATTTAGAGCATTTTTAACACCAACTATAAATTTATACGTCAAATAAAACTAAACAAGCATTTTTTATATACATGGATTTAAATCCGTGCAGTATTCACTATTTCATGAATGATTTAAACTACATTGTATTTTATATCGTTCTGCATATTACAAGAAAATATATACACTAGGTATAATATTTCAAGTATGTTTAACATATTTTATCTTTGAATAAAAGCGTGGCAGTTCTATATAAATTCACATGTTATACTTTTTATAATGTAACAAAACAGTATAATTAATAAAGAAATTGATATTGTGGTTATATTTCCACATGTTCATTACTTTTTCTTCACACTGATTTTAAAAAGAACACCAACAAGTTCGCGCAGTCACTGAATATATATAATGTTTTTGTTTAAAGAAAAGACTAATTGCATCATGCAATAGCTTATATCTTATTAATAAAGCTCAGTACACCAAATGACATTAAATTTCGATAAATGTACACTTTGGTATCAACTTAAATCTTACAGTTATCTGAACTTGAGTTAACTTATATCAGTGTCTTATATATTGCACTTAGCATATTAGTAAATAACATGTTTGTTAACAAAATGCATTAATGCCATCATATCAATGGAGATCTTTGTTTACAACATTTACATAACTACTTACATTTATCGACACGATGATATATGTTATTGTTCGATCAAGTCGCTATCTTTCAGTTCACCACGATTAAATGACGAGCAACGAATCTGTGTATCTCTTGACGTTTTCTAAACCAACACTGGACGGTTAAAAAAGCATCGTAGGAAACAAACAGAACATCATACTTCAAAAGACAGTGATTTTCTGAAACTTAATGCAAGCCTTACTCGAAACTATTATCAACATGTGAACATGTCTCTAACAATGTACGCATTTTTACTGACTAATTTTTATTATTATTTATTTTATGTAAACTCCTTATTTGTTATGGAGAACTTTACTATTCATAAGGTGATACTAAAATCATTTCCGTAACGTCATAATTTTGCTTAAAAACATTAGAAGTTTGAATAATAGTTAATAATTAATACGTATTATTAACGAATGACATAATGACAAATATGCGTATACATGTGCTTAAATTTAAAAACAAAATGACATATCTTACTGTTATACAAGGAATACACGAATATATCGCATATCAAAGCGTGTTTGAAAAAAATCATCTAAATATACATTGTAATAACCACACCCTGTATTATAATATAATGAGTCAACGAGATTTTAAGGTATGCCTTCTGAACTTGGTCAGGCATTGGCTCAAAATTAAATATTTCCTCCTGATAGGTCACAGTGGCACGTCGATATCATTGAACTCGTGAAGAGGCGGAAACGACCTGTAACTAAACTCTAAAAAAGAAAAAAAAGTGCATTGTGTTTCTGACAAACACATCTCGTGTTGGAACTGACTTTCTTTTTAGCATATTTTGAGACCTCGCGTTCAAACGACAAACATATCATACATATGTTAGAAGGTCTTACACGAAATAACTGTCGTGAATAAATTCCACATTGATGCGAATGGTTTGAAGAACTTCAGGGCCCTCAATCTGTCAAATCCACGGCCGAAATTCGGCCGCATTCCCCCCCTGAAAAGTATACTTTTTTCCCCTTTTGGGGGGAAAAATTCCCCCTAAAAAAAAAAAAAAAAT
>VMBQ01000299.1:54134-175249 GCA_007657795.1 Dreissena rostriformis
AGTATTATTTACATAGTTTTTGCATGTTTATTTTAACACATATGCACATACTTATTTTTGAATATGCCTAAAACAGAATACTGTGCTTACTATACGGAATACTACACTATTTTCAGGTTACAAGACGGCAGTTATAAACGTTGAGGATGCCCAGATTAAAAAAGAAAGAGTTACTAAGTGTGTACCGCTTTAGAACGCGAAAGGTACATGGAAACCCACCCATTAAAAAAACTATTACGTCTAAGTACCACGCCATTTAAACACACAAAGCAATGACATACACGTGCAATATAAGTGAAAAGAAAAACAAAAAAGAATAAAGCCGGTTCGATACTGTTACAAGTTTGATGAAACAAAAATACCAACATTATTGCGAATCGGGATACCTGAAGCGATTTGGAATACCTGACGCGAGCTTAGACTATGCATATCAGTGGATACTTTCTTAAATGCAAACTGAAATATCAACTGTTTATCAATGACATATAACGCGTATTGCCACAACGATACTTGTGTATGCAACTTTGATGTGCCACATTTTAGACGGAATAATGTTAAACAAGTTCTGTAGTTGGTGAATATATCATAATCGCGAAAAGTGAACTCGTAGTAGATAAAGAGATTTGAGCAAATGCAATACACTATATGATTTCAATAGAAGTGATCAATATAAACTTTTAATTTATTTCTCTTCTATACCTATGTGAAAACATATTATTTAAGAATGTTGTATTGAGGAAATAAAGTATTGGTTCACATAGATAGGTTATTTTGTGCCTGCTAATCTTATGTAATATTAATGTGTCCCATGCATAACGTATTCATTCCGACCCAAATGAATTTTTTATCACGTATATAAGTGCTGAGTCCACTGGAAAATGTATGCATAAGCATCGTGGGAAGAAATGACGTAACACATATAATGGTTTAATTTAATATACAAACACGTAAGGAACTATCAACATGACATATAAGGAACGAAAAGTGTAGTTAAGTAGCAATTATAGCAATTATATGTCAGATTTGTATGTGAAGACTTTATGAACAAACACTTCAAACATCAGCTGTACATGTGTTGTGTAACGTTCATGTGTATTTATCTGCTGTTGAATGATTCTTTCTGGCATATTCTACATTTAAACTCATATGGTCCATGAATGGGGAATGGTATATCAGTCCTCCTTTATTGGGAATTTCCTAATAACATTTAACTACGGAATATGCACTAATTACCACCCTCTAAGACTTGCATCTTCTGAAAAGACAGAAAAAAGAATGATTACACAAAAGTGCATATCAGAATAAGGTCGACACGTCGTAAAATACAATAACATAATGAAAATATTACTGAAAAATCTATAATATTGAAGTACTCATATACATTTTATTAAAGATGAGTAGGTATTTCGTGTCAAACCCTTGAACATTAAAGGGTTCCAAAATGTGCTTAAAAGAAAGTCAGTTCCAAAAAGGGGGTAAAACCAATACATTTCGGCAATAACTTAATTTTTAGAGATAAAACCAAGTCGGGAAAATAAAATAACCGTGAGTTTTGTTATATTTTACAACACACATGCGCAAATACCATGCATAATAAGAGAAAATGATATTAGTATATCAAATTACTCGAAGGTCACGTAAATATACAACAAATTTGTGGACGGTTTTCCTTCAATAACTTTTTTATTCCGACGTCTACGATCTTGAAACGAAAAAAAACATATGGAGGCTCAAACACCTTAGAGCCGAAAGAGAGCATTCATTTTAAGGAAATATTAATATAAAGTTGCTTTCCGAGTGAAAATACAAGTTGCTCCTTAGAGAAAATCATCAAAACGACGCCATTTTTTAAGTCAGTTCCAACTAACCTCACTTAAAGCTCCCGTATACGCATGCCCCGCTGAAAAAGATGATAAAGCCTTTAAGAGACAAATATTATGTATATAATGCACAGGAATGAGTTCATGATGGGAAGCAAAATTAATAAAATAACCATGGGTGTAGCTTTTAATATGTATATCTAAGTGTTGCCCAAGATTTAAATTATTATTTATCTTACCATTGTTTAAAAAAAGTAAGTTACCAAAATGGTGAGTCATTTCAGTAAACCGTTTGATGAATAACCCTGTTAAATTGATCACTTATATACGGATTTTAAAACGGATATTGCAGTATAACATAGATATCGTTTTACAAAATTCAATAAATCAAAAGCCCTGTTTTCGGAATGTTCTTGCATAATAGTGTATTACGTCACTGCGTACAAAATTGTCCTTAAATATATATTATAAAATTGTGGTACACACATTTCCGATATATATTCCTCATCATTTGTCTTGCCAACACTATTTCTATCTTTATATGTTTTCAGCATGTTGAAGTCGTATTGAGCGTGTTGTTACATATTATGACCCGCGCTTTGTATTCGATTACCGTAGAACGTGCGCTCAATGGTGATGCCAAAAACAGGTTTCCTGCCAATTCGTGAGACCGATTATACTAGCGTTAAAGATGAGAACATTTAGTCTAGGATAGCTCATGTGGGATACATTGATTGGGGCGCCAGTTTGAATGTATGGAAATTGCTTCGTTGTCGAGAACAATATTTGAAAAAAAGAGAGAATTTGTTTTCCTGGAAGAAAGCGTGTTCGGATTAATATTTGATAACGATCGATACTGGGTTAGGCGCGTTTGTGAATGGAAGTCAACTGTTATATGAACGGATATTTCATAGGTAGGTTTTGAATTGCTTCTTTGCTGTTTTTAAGACAATTGTGAACACATTTTGTTTGTATTTCTTTCTATAGTTTTTAGTTAATTTAATATTAGTGCTAGAATAGAAAAACGATTTGCAAGCTTTTATTACTCAATCTTTTTCTAGTCTTCACCTGTAAATCTTACCACCACTAGGGTCCCGAAAGGTTCATTATAGAGAATTTGCAACATCAATTTTAAACTACAAGATAAGTAGCTTAAAATTGTGGTAATTTTTGTTCTAAGTTTCAAAATCATGCAAACATCTCTGAAAACAGTAATTGCTACAAATGGCGTTAGCGTGTATATGTAGAAGAAAGTCAGTTTAAAGATTCATATATGAATTAGACAAGAAACCGTCGGAGACGGGTGATGCTCCCCAAATGTTTTTTGTCACAATATTGCACTATATATTCAGATCAAAGGAAACGTCTTGAAACGTCATAACTTTGGACAAAATAATACGATAGATGGTTTAGAAACTTAAAAATTTCAAAGGGCCGTAACTCTCTAAATAAATCATCTAACCAGAACCCACTAATAACATGCGCATCTCCTCAAGGTAGTTAAGCTTCCCATAAAGCTTAATTGAATTCCAGTTAGTAGTTGGGGAGAAATAGACTGGACAAGAATTGCACTAAATGTACAGTTTATAGAAAATTTCACAGGGCCATAACTCTGTAAAAATTCATCCGACCATAACCGGCTGATAACTTGCACATCTCCTGTTGGTAGTGACGCTTCCCATAAAGTTTAATTGAATTCCCGTAATAAGTTGCTGAGAAATAGCCCGGACAAGATTTGCACTATATGTACAAAGGAAAATTTCAAAGGGACGTAACTCTGTGAAAAATCATCCGACCATAACCGACTGATAATATGCACATCTCCTGTTGGTAGTGTAGCTTCCCATAAAGTTTCATTGAATTCCCGTAATAAGTTGCTGAGAAATAGCTCGGACAAGAATTGCTATGTACAGTTAATGGAAAATTTCAAAGGGCCATAACTCTGTGAAAAAATCATCCGACCAGAACCCGCTGATAAAATGCACATCTCCTCTTGGTAGAGAAGCTTCCCATTTAGTTTCATTGAATTCCGGTCATTAGTTGCTGAGAAATAGCCCGGACAAAAATCCGTACGGACGCACGCACGCACACACGCACGCACGCATACACGCACGGACAGACGAAGCGGCGACTATATGCTCCCCCAATATTTTTTTGGGGGGAGCATAAAAACCATTATTTCAACAAAAGCAGTTTAACTTTTTCTTGAATTATTAATGCAGAGTTAAGACTTTTTGAAGAATATCAATCAATGTTATTGATTGTTCTTTCTGATGAATTCAAACACTGTTTCAAAGCGATTCTATTATATTTCGATATAGCATTTTCTTTGCTACTAACCAAGCAATCAAAACGTGATTCTTTAGTCTCAACTTCAAGAGGATTTGTTTTAGTGCTATGTTTGAACACGAACATATATATGAAATGCATATCAACATTGAATTGTGTTTGAATCGTTTAACTATATTAATATCAAATACTCGTTCAGAAAGATTTGTATCGTTCCCTTTAAACATACTTTTAAAAAGTCCCTAACACCATAAACAAAATGTTTATAATCGAAGTTTTAACCGTCTGCTTTAAGTACATGTATGCTTCTCGTAAAAGGAAGTAGTGTGTTAAGCAAACCATAATTAAACAAAATTATTCCATTGAGGTTATACTTGACGGGATAAAAGTTAGGTACGCCTAGTTGTGCGGAGTTTAGCAAGCCTTTTCAGATGTTATTTATTAAAAAGATGAATTTTGTGAAGCAATGGAAAACATCAATATAGTTATTATGATATAAGTAAGCGTAGTTGTTCACATCAAATGTGTTAAGTCTTGACATCTAAACCGCTTAACTGTTGTTAATGATGAGATGATATGTTAATACTCATATTATCAGTTTTTTGTTTAAAAATATTACATGCAGTTTTCAACTAATTACACGGTTATACGTGTGCTCACAATTGTGTGCGTCATAGACTTGTCTTACGTTTGGGCGAATATTTAATATGTAGCAAAATGTTTAGTTTAGAATGACAACGTTTTGGATATTCATTTTGATGCTGACGAGGTTAAATAATTTTCTTATGTTTTCACATATCGCATATTGATCGGTTGCACTAAAGTGAACATATGTAACCCAGAATCTAGACGGCAATAATTGTATATATGCATCTGCAAGGAGAGCGAAGTTAAAACAAATGAACTGATACTCAATTAGCTATTAGTATACTTGGTGATGTACCATACCTGCACTAATCTATGAATTAAATTATTGCTGACTTGACTGTGTAGAACTGCTGTATAAATTGCAATTATAATGGATTTAAAATTGGCACACTATGTGTTGTTTTAGGTTTCATGTATTAAACTGTATAGTAACTAGTAATTTTTTTCTTTTCACATTTTATTTGACAAAATCTCTGCTCTTTTGTTTATGAGACACTTTGATTGGCATAGTTTATTGTACAAAAATGCCAACAACCCATGCACAAATATGCATTTCAGTTATACAAATCAACACAATACTGAAGCGTGAGAAAATGCATAAGATAATATGCTACAATTACGGCTTATACACATACTTTTGATGTACATGGTATGTATTGAGTTAATTGCATTTGCAAGGAGACGCAGGAAAATAAGAAGTATCAGTACGAGTTAACTGACATTTTAACCGTTAGTATATATATACACACCTCATTTCTTGTTCATATAAATAGTAACGTTTTAACACGACGGAAAAAGTACGTTCACATTAGTCTTACCCAAACGAAAATGTATAAATATTTGTTCGGTTCATCACTTACTCATAGTTGTATTGATTGAGATGTGGTTACCAGTTTATGAATATTAATTCCCTACAGATCGTATTCAACAATGAACATGGAGCTTTCTCATTTGGTTTTCGACGGTCGTTGGAGTCATATATAAATATTTGATACAAACCTCACACAACGCATGTCTGCATCAGCAGGTAGGATAAATGACAAACCAATTATCAACCGGTGAGCTTTTGTAACGAACGCTTGCATACAGTTATTATTAATAATAAATGGATATAATGACGAAAATCACCTTCAATGCGTATTTGCACCTTGAAAACATACGTTGTGCATAGAGGTTCACTTTAACAATAGTTTTCCGAGAAAGCATAACGAGCAGGCGTTATAAAAAATGTCCATTATTCTTAAGTTTTTATCTTTTTAATGTACCCTCATTTTCACGTACGGTAGTGCATCGCATCGTGTTTAAACTGTTTATGTAAATTGCATGGTGTCATTAACATCATGCCTCTCATTTTCGTATCTAAATAGTTAAATTGATATATTGATGCCCTTTAAAGTGTATTTTGCAATACGATAAATCGTTTGAGTGCATCGCGGAAACGGATATACCTGTATATCGTTGCACCCGTAACAGTTATCATTTAATAAGAAATTAAATTACATCTTTATCATCACACGTTAGCTTGTCACTTGAACGGTGTATTCATCCAGTCCGCAAAGTTGAGTTAACTAAACGTTATAAGTGACATTTTCTAATACCATGCATGGTTATTAACCAGCATGAATTTAAATGTATTTATCCCTAACCGGTTGCATCTATAATATTATATTATACATCATATTGTAATATGAGACTGTGATTCGATGATTGGCCATCACTTGAAGGTTTACAAAATAGCGATATTCACATCATATTGCCCCTTTTGCGGATTTTACATTCAAACCAAAATGAATGGCAAAACATACAAATACACTTTCTGAAGCTAATACGAAAAAAAACTATTTATCAAGAAATATCTAGTGTTTCAATGTTACTTGAAAAATCTGGTATGGACATTTTATAGACTTGATTTCCTGTTTGAATTGATTTAGTCTGAATTTCCGGATGATGTAAATATAGCATTCAAGCTCAGAGTCATGCAATAATAGTTGTTTCAATGTTTCTTTTCTTTTATTCGGTTAAAAAAGGATTAACTATGACACATTGTTGATAATATTATATGTTAGATTAGTACAGCAGAGGAGTACCAGAACAAGCATAACAAACAATAAAATTAATTGATTATATTGGCTTTTTAATATAACAATCGAATACTTGTGTATCTAGAGAATATTAGGTTAGGGTAATTTCTACTTGGATTTATCTGACAAGCGAAGAAATGTTAACTTTCCTGACGCTCGTCGAGCCTCGAAAGCCTTCCGGGAACGATTCAGATAAATGTATGTACACGAAGACACTATCCTTATGTTCTATTTTTTTACCATATTTTCGCTTTTAAAAACATTAGTACGTTGTATTGGATAAAATATAACGAATACAACGTATTAAATTAGCTGAATCTCACCTTGCGTAGTAATATCGAATCTATTGGTGATCTGTAACTCGGTTCTTATTGATTCCATGCAAATGCAGTGTAATAAGATTAAACATGTATCAATTCAAAATGAATCAGCATGTCAAACACATATATAAGGAACACAGTAATTATCCGTTAACGTGTACGTCGATTTCTATTTGATAACTAATAAACATTGCACCAAAATTATTACATTTTATTCTCTCTTTAGAATGTAGGTAACTGTGTTTTCAAGAATCAATGCCAAAGGTTTCCGACCCACAAGGTATTTAAACCACCCTTTTATTCGAGCACGTTAAAAAAATAGTATAGACAATTGCAATCTCACTGATATCATTCGATTTATATATCTCAAACACTTTAATAAAAATAATATTGTAATAATCCATCTGAAACGCATATAATATTTTGCTTTTCGAAAATCTCGCCTCCTTGAGCTGAATTGTGCAATAAACATAGCTCACGTTTTTTATTCTAATACTGTACATATAGTTTAAGTGTTACTGTAATGTGAGTATTCAAATTGAATTAGTAATTAGTCTTGTGTTATTTCCATCAAAGATTTACTTAACTAGAAAAGATAGGACGCTTTTGATTCTTATTCTGTCAATTTATTTGAATTGTTACTTTAATGTATTACTATTAAATAATTATTAACTCTTTGCTTATTTCCATCAAAGATTGAATTAACCAGAAAAAGAAGTACGTTAGGAACGTCAAAAGAATGTTTACAATTGTTTCATATAAATCGCTACATGTCATGTATGACATAGTTGACATGACAACACGAGTTTTCTACGAAGCGATCATTGTGTGGCACGACAAAACCGGATTTTCAGACCTGTGAACATGCGCAATTGTCCCTGGACTACATTCCTTGTTCAGAAATATGTTTTTTCCGTATCTGAAAAACAGTATATACGCATCAGCATAACTTTATTATTAAATAGTTGTATACTAATGTATACTTCTTCTTGTACACGGACACGAGGAATTATTATGAGATTGCCAACACACGTTGTATGTGTTATCTTGTGATTTATTAATATTGAGACATACAATTGTAAATGAGAGTGTCGTTGATGCTTTTATAAATTGATGTTATTTGACGTATTAAGTTATTGTGAATTGTATTTAACCATAAACATAATAAATTAAGTAAACATCAAGCACCAACGCAATATTATGACAAAATTGAACATCATATTTTACAAAAGTCTTCATTGAATATATGATAGTAGTAAATAACAAAACACGTGTAAAGCTCTTTACATATACATGCAAAACAAGCAAAAATTAAGAACACATCTATTAGGTTTACGCTATGCCCTCACCTGTAAGATTGTTAGAGACATTCAAACAAGATTCGCGCCAATAAAAACGAGGATAACCGAAGCGACTGCCAAAACTGATTTTTAACGTTTTGCAATATTTACTTTTATTGCGAACAGCAGCTATGTGATTTCATACGATGTTCGGAAAAACAGAACACTTTGATATTCTAGAGGTTTCGGATGATTTGAAACGATATCGATGTTCTTAAACTGCCCCGTAAGCAAATAAACTATCCGAAACATGTTATGATGTTTAAAATAAAATCAAACGAATAATACGTTTCAAGATATGTACGATAGGTATTAATACTGCTTAATTTAAACAATGTCTTCCGGATACAAAAGACGTTTTTGCTATTTATTATGCATTTATGCAAACACTGAACATTATTGAGACATTGTTTTGCGTTTATTTAATCTTTGTATTTCAGAAATCGATACTCAGAATTGAAGCGGTGTGCAGCGTTTTTCTCTGAAAATTGATGAAGATTAGACTATGTATGCTAGGCTATTATGATCACGTGGATTCTGTGTAAGGGCATTATATATAGTAACACAGAGGAGTTCTGCATGACATCAGTTCATGTTTTTCAAATGTTAAAACATACCTTAAAGGCCTGGGTAGATATGATATTTGTAGTTGTTGACGTTTGACGTTATCATTTTGTACCCGTCCACATGTATTCAATTTAGGGCTGCCTGGCTGGTAAATTTTATGTCATAGAGCCCTCAGTAGGGTTTTGTATTTCTTATATGTTTGATATTCCGGGTCATAAATAGTGCTAACGTGAGTTGTTGTTCAAATTATTCACGTGTCACGTGTCTGTGTTGGTATTCATATTTCAGTTCAGTACATGTTTAAAAAACGATTACACCCGAATAAAAAGAACTTTAACACCACTTTAACTTCACACCAAATGGAAACACATTTAGACATATATTTGACCCATTACATGGTTTTAAACTCACATTTTGAACACTGTCGCCAGCTTTGTATACTTCTGGTATAGAGGACACGTGAGCTTTAAAAGAAAATCTAGGTGCTCTTATTAATGTATATCCATTCCATAAGTGTATAGCTTAATATTTGGTTGCCTGTTTGCACTGTGTATCGCCGAATGATCGTGTGATGTACACGCATATATTCCCTTTAATCAATTCCTTTTTGACTGTTGACCTTCGTGAAAGACCAACCTTGTGCCCTCAATAAATATTTGATACACGTGTCGCCTGTCTGCATCAGTAGGTACCAATGTCAACCGGAGGTGCTTTCTCAGCGAACACGAGTATATCACTGTTTTTAATTATTAATAAAGATAATAACATAACTCGATCAGTCCAGACGTTTACATAGCGGTTTATGTTTAAAAACAAATTCCACAGGACGTACATTTGTAGATGTATAATGCATGATGTCCATGATTGATCTGTATTGTAATCCGTTTGAACTCTTTGACGAACCCTCGTTTACACGTATGATGTGTGCAGTTCTTGCGTTCCCTCCCGGTGTTTAAACTTTACATATCGTTTGTGTGGTGTTATGAAAATCAAGTGAGTTAGTATTTTAAGAAAAAGTTTAAATTAATACTTTAATGTATCTTGCTATTTTTTATTGCATATCACTACAATACTTTTGCTAAACCTTGATAGAAGTACTATAAATCCGGACTCGGACACACACGCAGTATATGCAGCAAACATATTTTAAGATAGATATGTATATATTATTATATGGAGAAAGTGTGCCTTTAGGGGTTATTGGCAAATTTGGTGAGTTATTTGCACGAGGGCTTTAGCCCGAGTGCAAATAAACACCAATCGTGCCAATAAAGGCACACTTTCTTCATATAATCACCTGTTTATTGCATATGTTCATCATATGCATATCAACCTATTTGTTCCTTCACTAAAATATATTACCGAACCAGCTTTTCGTACTTTTACTTTTCATTCATTTAATTGATTACGCAATTTATGACGTTTCAATCTTGTATGACGTAATTTCTGTGACGAAACACACCAGTTTAAGTTTGACTGTCTGGATTTTTACGACAACAATTCGGACGTTGTGATAAATCAATTTTAACAGTAAAATATTTATTTAAAAACGAATCGAACGAATCCAAAACGTATTTCGGATTGTGTGTTGCCAATGTATAATTGAAAACTCAAAGAGGAATTAAAGAAATCACTCCGGCTTTTCAGTTATTTGAGGAGGCCATCTTGTGTTTTTAAGTATTTGTAACAATGTGAATTTTCTTCTCAAAACAATATGGATTTATAATTTGATGACCAACACGTAAGTTTATATTTTGATATTATGATATAAGATAAAGTTAGATATTTAATAAATGCTTTCGAGCCAACTTTTAAACCTATGAATGTCCGATATTGTTTTTTTTCTTTGTGTTTTCGTTTTTTGTGCATTGACAAATGTATCAGGTTCATCGCTTTGGAACGGTCAATACAAAGCATCGGGGTTACATCCGTTGTCAAGGAGCTCCAAACCTCACATTTATCCCAGAATTATAATAGAAAGTGCATTTCATTTAAGAATCAACTACTCAATTGTAGGATACAAACCAAATCCTCATAACTGTATGTTGCTAACGCACGATGACATGAAACCAAAACGAGTATCAAGTACATTAATTACGTTACTAGAGCAACATCAATTGTATTTATCAAACACTTTTTCGGATGACGAATAACGGCAATCGAGTGAAAATCTATTACATATTAATCTAACGTACAAACCGTGGTAAATTACGTTTTACTTTACAATCATCATTTGTATTTTGTAAATGATTGAGTACCTCCATTGCTTATTGTAAATTCCCCGTGGAACATATGTGTTTAGTGAAAACTTCGAAATGAACGCTGGCCAGTCAAGAAAATGATTTCCCAATGGTTCTATTACACACAAATGCATAATCAGGCCAATAGCCGGCTAGTAATGTTATGTGTGGCAGTTGTTTCATGATTGTGAGTCAATAACAGTTTATATTGGATCCATCGAGACACGGTACGGGAGATAGTTTGGCATTGGTATCGGTTTAGTTTCATTTTGAACCTATGGCTCAGACATTTATTGAGTAACTTTGTTTCTGGCTGTATAATTTTGTTTGCATATATTCTTATTCAGCTATATGAAACGTTTTAAGAGGTAAAGATCTTAAAGGTGCAGGGTACTGCTTAAACGCTGGAGTGGAAAATCGACAATGTTCACCCATTTCCTAATCGTTTTCTGAATCCAAACAATTACTTAGTCTTACCCTTTACATTTATGTTTTAAGCATAGTTTTTGGAATAGCTAATTTAGTTTTGAAAAACATTGTTAGATTTCAGACGACATGTAATTGTTTGTGAAGTCCAGATGAGCTGTTGTAGGAAATTGAAAACAATTATTGCGCAGCAACTTAACATGAGTTGCATTTACATTGTCATCAAATTAATGATCTCCCTTAAATAGCCATGTGCATTTCATGCTGATCGTTTAACGTTTATCATTTTTGGAATAAATCACTATATATGTATTGTAAACCTCTTACTGCTGTATAAGCCAAGGGTAATCATTTATCAATCAATCAATCACGACACTAACTGCGTCTATGTTCATAGATAAGAGGCTGCTCGAGAAATACATCAAAAGATGAATGCACGAATGCACATACTAAATCATCTATAGCGATGATTTCCAGGCTCTTGCAATCGAATGAAAATGAATTGATCAATTGCTCACAACTTTCATTCATTTAAATCGCCTAATAAAAATCGACTGCTTGTGAAGGATTGAATGATATTAATGCAAAGCGTTAACTGATATCAAGCAATTGATTTATCGGGGAAATCAGAGTAAAACAGAAGTCATCATAATGTGTATTTACTTTACATAAGTTTCTACACATTTCATTGCCAACTACATCGCATACAGATCCGTTTGTCCAAATATTTGTGAATATGACATTTCGACATTAATAATGCTACGTAACGAGTTCTCCCCAACAATACAAAAAGTACAGAACCAGGCCAACCGGTTAGTTATGTTCTGTGTAGCCAGTTGTTATTGCTCTATATTTCATTTTTGTGAGCCAATCTTCGGGAATTTTGGTTCTCCTGAGATATATTATGGGAGATATCGGAATTGGCAGCTTTTTTATTTTATTTTTAGACATATGGGTTAAATAACAAACTTGGTTGTATTTATGTGTTCCATCAGCTATATGCAAGTACAAAAGTTGATAAACTATTTGCACTCATGTATTTGTTAAACGAATAATCATACTAATTAGTCAGATGTAAGTTATGATGGAAATTTTCCAATTTATTTTTCCAAATAAATATGTATTTTTTTATATATATTTAACATGTTGCTCACATCCGACTGAGATATAAGCCTTATTAATCATTTATAAATCACGCACGACGGTAACCTGGCATATGTTCATACCCTCCGGCAGCTGGAAGAAATACATCAATCGATTAATGCACGAATGAACGTGGTTAAATAATAACTTTGATTAAACATTAATAACTCGTGTGACTAGAAAAAGTAGTCCGTCAGAAGAGTGTGCATAGTCGTGTCATATAAACCTTCCGCAGGCTACCTGTCGTGTAAAGCCCAATTAACATGACACCATGAGTTTTATTTTAAAGGATCATTTTGTGGCTAGACAAAAAGGTTTTGCAGACCTGTGAACATATGCAATTGTCCTTGGAGTACATTCCTGGTATATATTATGTTTTCACGTGTCCGCAAATCAGTATATTCACATCCACAGAACTGTATTATTATATAATTGTATACTTATGTATACTTCTATCTGTACACGAACACGTGGCATTATTATGAGATTGCAAAACACGTTATATGCGTAATCTCTATATAGCGTTCCTATGCATCATATTTACAACCATATAATCAGTTCATTTTTGTTTAAATTTTAAACGCGTTTTTGTTGTCGTGTGTTTAATCAATATTGAGACTTACAATTTTAATTGAGAGCGTCGTTGATGCTGATACAATTGGAATTGGTATTTGACTTACTAAGTAATTGTGAATTTTAATTTACCATAAACATAATTAATCAGTTACACATCAAGCACCTACAATACATTATGACATTAATACATGTATTGAACATCATATTTTACAAAAGTATTTATTGAATATATGAGAGTAGTAAATAGCAACACAATTGTTAGACTCGTTATATATACATGCAAAACAAGCAATAATTAAGAACATCTCTATTAGCGTTATACAAACACACTGGATAGCGTTATACAAACACACTGGATATGCATTTCTGTCTAAGATATGAATCCCTCTCACCTGTACGATTGTTAGACACTTTTAATAACGATTCGCCGCCGATACAACAATAATAACTGAAGCGATGGCAGAAAATTGATAGCTACGTTTTGCAATATTTAATTTTGTTGCGAACAGCAGCCATGTGATTTTATACGACATTCGGATAAAAACCCAGAAAACTTTGACATTATAGAGGTTTTGGATGATTTGAAACAATGTCGATTTTTTTTTTAATAGTCCCGTTAGCAATTGAACTATCCGACACATTTTATGATTTTTTAAATAAAATCAAGCAAACAATACGTTTCAAGATATGTACGATTGGTAGTAAGACTGATTTCTAAATTAACAAATGTCTTCCGGATCAAAGACGTTTACCCCTTCATTATACGTTTATGCAAACACCTAAGATTATTTCACACTATTTTACGTGCCGTTTATTTTATCTCTGTATTCCAGAGATCGATAATCAGAACTGAAGCGCTTGTGAACAAATAAAGTATTTATGGACGGTTATTATGATGGTGATGCGTCTGCTATTTACTGTGTGCTTTATCGATTGAATTACAGTAAATGCATATAAACATCCGTAAAATAAATGCGATATGATGATAATTGTGTTCAAGAGATTAATATAATGTAGGTTAGCACTACTTCAGGCAATGCGCTGGATTCAGTTTATGATGTGTTAACATTTAATAACTTATCTGTGGGTTGAGCGTCTGATAGGTCTGTCTATGTTCTGTTAAATAGTACAAGTAACGATACCCTACACAAAGGTTGCAACTGAAAAGGTGTGTTTGTCATTAGAATAATAAATTTTAACCCGTTTAAAATTAATTTTGATCTAAATCATCGTTTGCTTAAAAAGTAAAACCGAAACAATTGTTGAAGCATAATGCGGTTACAATAAGCACGTGTAATTGATTTGTGTAAATTACTTTTTGTCAGATAATTTATTCTGATTATTTTCCAGCATTGTTGCAGTAGAACTTAAAGTGTAGCAATATCTCTCTGTATTGATTACTGTCGACGAATGCCGGATTCGTCGGGAATTTTCGTGTCGGCGTATCTATATTTACGGAAACATTTCCGGGGATAATTGCGAAAACGGTCGTTAAAAATGTAAATAAACAAAGCAAGAAATGACGACAGATTTGTTCCCTTTAATATATATTCATTCGCATAAAATTATTATTGCCGATAGGGATTTATTCATAGTTAAGGATTGTGAAACTGTGCCAAAAGTTTATTTTGAAACGAGAGATATCAACAAGTTTTGGATAAGCTGCAGATTCAGTATCTTCAAGCATCACACACGCCTTATATCTGGAATTTGTTTCACATATACGTATTTTTTTTCCATTAAGATACAATTCAACATCACAAAGTACATCTTATATGGATCTTTATGCTGAGGTTTACGAGCATATTTGCTTTTGCAATGATTACAAATATCACATATTGATCTTTTACACTTAAGTGAATAATTAATACAGCGCTCACATTAAAGACCATAGACAGCAATAACTAGAAAATGCATCTGCAGCTATTGACTTGAGTAAACGTTATTGTTTATTCGCATGCTTGATTATATACCTTTACCTGTGCTAATCTATGAATGGAGTTATTGCGGAGCGGTGTTTTAACAGATAGCGAACACCTGCTGTAAGGATTTGAGATAATATTTGGTTTATAATTTGGTACACATGTATGTTTATAACATGGCTTATGTACCAAACATTGTCGATGTTATGTTTTCAATACATATTTTGTTCTACATGATGATCGCTTGTTTGCGTAATGTGAATCCATCGGATATTGCGACCAATTTAAATAATACGAGCAGTTTATCAATAATTAATCGATAGCCTTTAACAATACCAAAAAATACTGTGTCAAGAGCGTGTCAATCAACCAAGTAATCAACTCACATATATCATCATAGCTGAATATATCTACAATCCTTTTGTAAAACACATATAGAAGTACTCTTTAAAGACATGTGTTTGACTCAGAAACGCACGCATTAGATGAACCATAGTTTTGTTTGATATAAATATAAATAAATAAATAAATAAATAAATATATATATATATAAATGGAGATATTAGTTATAAGTATAGCAGCCAACTACCGATATTTAGTTTACTCAGGCACATTCCATAAATGTTAACGCACCGGAGCTTTCACTCACGCAGGGATAGTACCTTTCTTGGTGATGTTATGCATCGGTCTTTCAAGCAAAAGGAATTCCGCAAACTCTTCATGGATAGCAAAATCATTTATAAAAAATAAAAAAAATAAAAAAGGCTTTATTTAAATAAAAACTTAGTTGGTTACTTCAATGGTATATCGTCCCATTCCACAACGCTGTGTTTACGTCGCAAGTGACATCAAACAAAATTAAAATCCGCATGGAATTGCCTTCATTAAATACTAACCGGTTGCATGAATTATATATTACCCTATTGCAATATCACATTTAGGTTTGCACAAACACAGTTTAATCCACCCCTTAGCAGATTTTACTTCAAAAATGAAATCCACAAAAAAACGAAATTAGTGAACCTTAAATGCAACCTATATTTTAGAAATGTAAATTGATTCAATGTTTATTGAAAAATCTTGTTTGGATATTTTTGTTACTTAAGTTTTTTTTTAATGATTTCAAACGTTCTGTTCAGGATGTGTGGACTATTTCACTCATGCCTCTTGTATTTAATTTAAAACGATAAACTTTGAGACTTAACATATCTGAATATTTCTAAGATTTATCTTTGATTTTGTTAAAAAGGTAAAATTCGTTTATTTAATCTCTGCCAGCAAAAATTCGAAAATCTGAACTATAGCTGTTTACAACTTTTTTTCATGATTGTTCGTTAGAGAGAGAATTTATCATGGAACCCATTTATTACGTCACTGTTTCGTGCAGAAACAGGATAATTTTTAATATGCTGGTTTCCTAAAATAACATTACAATTCCATCACATACAACTCGTATATATTAAACACTAATTATTTTCAAGATTGATGACACGGAATTCGGTTTCATTTTGATATACCATATTTACAAATGATCGAAATATAAAGTAGGAATAACTAATACAATAATACTTATTTAATCGTAACCACTTGTCCAAAGATCTATCACAGTTAATATAATGTTCATTTAAGTGGTTTGTGTTGGCAGATGCGCAAGTATTCGTCATATATTATATACCATGCAAGATATAAGAACTATGTTTCTTTACTGTTTGATATATCACTGCTATACTGATAGTAATTATTAACAGCTGATGTTATATAAATAAATCGTAGGTTTACAACTACCTAGGTTTCCCATAATCCCATTGTATCCATCACTTAATAACGAAATGCATACAATGGGATATGTATCATGCTCGGGAGTTTTGCGTGAATTTGGTCATATATGTAAAGCAATTTTGTATATTCCATTTTTTAATATAAAATCATATTATACAGAGTGCGCGGTTGCGAAATTTTCAGTTTAGTTTTGAATATTAGGATATGATTCTTGGATATTGAATTTACTACTGCACCAGGAGTTTCCTACCTAGAGCGTTAACCAATTGTTGAGACTGATTACCTTCTTGGATTTCCGACTTAAATGTATGTTATATAGCTTTATCCTCAACCAAGCCGTTGTTATAGATTGGTGACAATATATAATCCGAACGCGGAAATTGACCTTCACAGTTTGCAGCAGATGTTGAAGGGCGTGATGGACCATGAAGTCACAAATAATAATCAATGTCAAAGAAACTATGCATATTAGTATAGTGTACATCTTTGTTATGGCCTAACGGATGAAAACCATATCGTTCTAGAGATTCATATAGTACTTATTATTCCTTCAAATTGCTGTGTTATTCATATTCTTCATAATATACATTAGTGTTATATTCAGTGATGTAAAACTTGATCATCTGACTGTAAATGTATACTTCAAATAAAATTAAACAAACATGTATTGCTATACCTGCATCTAAAGTTGTGTTATTATTACTATTTCATAAATTTTAAAATGATTTTATATCGTTCTGCATATATAACAAGTTAATATATACACTAGGAATAATACTATCATTACGTTTAACATATTTTATTATAGTATTATGGTGCGGCAACTTTAAAAAATTCACATGTCATACTTTTTATGACATATCAAGAATTAAAAAAATCAGGAAGCACTTGCTAAGTTGCTAGTGTTATTATATTTCCACTAGAGTAGTTGTACAGACGGATCAAGAATGTAAAAAGAAAAACAAGTTTGCGGATTCACTGAATGTGTACTTTTTGTTTTGTAACAAGGCTGACTGGCATAGTTTTTGCAGGTCGTGCACACCTGCTGTTTGGATTATAGACATACTTGAAAGATAACTATCAAGGTATGCCTCGTGATTTTGAACGTTTAAGCAACGTTAAACGGTTCACACAAACAATCCTTATTTATTATTGAAAATATACTTCTACTGTACACAAAGCTTCACCAGAAGGGGCGAAACCTTATTATAACATGCGGTCCTTAATTTACTACAAGGAACGTATTACCAGTAAGACAAAAACGTAATTAATTAGACACGAAACACAAGAAACACACACAAATGAATCAAACTAACACCGCCTTCAAACGGTCAATGAAGAGCATTTGATGTTTAAACCGTTTGTAAAGGCCTCTAAACCTCACACTTTGCCCAGAAATATTCGCAAAACGTATAAGTGTAAATAAAAATCAACATCATAGCATATCAATTCAAAATAAACAACAGAAAATACATTTCAATTAAGGTATCGTTTAACTACTCAATGGTTTGAAACAAAACAAAGCACCAGAATTATATTTTTAACGCACGATAAAACGAAACAAAAACGGGAACCAATAACATTAATTCGTGCAAGTATATATCAAACACATCAGCGGATGAAATAAAACGTTAATGAATTCGAGTACGAATGATTTAATAAATCGGTTAAGTTTACAATAAACAGTTGTATGCTGCCAATAATTGAGTGCCGCCATTTGCTCATTCTAAATTCCTCGAGGTTCATCTGTGAATAGTGAACTCTTCGAAAAGAACGCTGGCAATGCTCAGCAAAGATTTCCCAATGGATATTTTTTTACAAAAAGATGCATGAACAGGGCAATAACCTGTTTGTGATGTTCTGTTTAGCAGTTGTTATTGCTGCGTGTTTCATTATTGTGAGTAAATCACTGTGTAGATAGGATCCCTGGAGCCATGTTTGGGAGGTATTTTGTATTGGCAGAGGTTTAGTTTCATTTTGAAAAAAAGTCTTATACATTTACTTAGTAATTCGGTTTTTGGGTCTGTATATTTGTTTGGTTTGTATATATTCACATTTAGCTATATAAACAGTTGTAGGAGTTAAAGCTATTAAAGGTGCAGGGTACTGCTTAAAAGCTAGATATAAAAGTCGACTGCTTCATATTTAAAAATGTTCAGATATTTATTAGGACGACAAAGCGTTTTTCATAATGTTGATGTAGCCAAAAGTTTTTATCTTTCTGGACAGGACTTCATTATCTTAATTTTGTACTGTATGTAAAAGAGTTTTATTTCCAATTCTTTACAAATCATGATTTTCTTTCATTGTTTTTCTTGCGCACTTTTTTTCTTTTCTGATTACATATGTACTTTTGACCATGTAACCTAGAGCTTTACACAATCACGTCACCGTCACTATCATGTAATGTAAATAACAAAACAGGGAAAGACCATAACTAATGTTGTAAGAACTTTAGGTCCTATCCTTTTTATGCCACCTTTTTTGAAAAAGGGAGTATATTGTGTTTGGCCTGTGTGTCTGTCATTCTGTCCCAAAACGTTAACCTTGCTCATAGAATGAAAACTCGTGGGTCTATGTTCTTTAAACTTCACATGTGCATGCATCTCATTGACATCTACAATCAAACAAGGTTTGAGGTCACTAGGTCAAAGGTCAATGTCACTGTGACCTTTACATTTAAAATATAACCTTGTTTCTAAAATAGCCGCCATGCGGCTTCAAGGCGCAGTAGGGGGCATTGTATTTCACAAACACAGCCCTTGTTTCAAAATAGACGTATTTCTATGTATATTTTGTGTTTGTGTCAACTGTATATGTGATTATTTTGAAAATAAAGTATGTTTAAATATACAATGTAGACTCTGCATAAAACTGTTCTAATCGTTTGCTAATTCCAAAGAATCACGCAGCCTTACACTTTTAATCAGAATTTTAAGCATAGTTGCTGGCAGTATTATTGAAATGTAAAAACTCTATTGAAGTTCAGAAGACATGCTATTGTTTGTGAAGTCCAGAGGAGCTGAAGGTGGAACGGAAAGGCGCAGCACTTAAACATGAGTTAATAATATATATTGGCACCAATTTATTTTAAAATTTAATAATTACACTTAAATAGTCAGATGAATGTTCTGCTGATCGTTTTCCGTAATTCACTGTTTAGATTATTATTTATATGTGTTTTGCCAACCTCTAACTGAGGTATAAACCAAGGATAATCATTTATCAATCACGCTTGACGATTACCGCGTCTTTTGTCATAGACGCATGCTGCTCAAGAAAGACAGCAAAAGATAAATCCACGAATGTACATTGTAAGTTATATCAGGCGATGATTTCCAGGCTCTTGCATTTAAGTCTATGCACACAATGTGTCATTTTCAAGATATGGCTAATTTATATAGTTTAGTGTGGCAATAAACATATATGTAGATATTCGATTTCGCAATATCTCCGATAACATATGTCGAGAGATCCATAAAACCGAAATTGGCACACAACAATATAATATAGAGCAATAATAACTGGTAACATAGAACATCACTTATTATTGGCTTGGTTAGGACATGTTCTATAAAGTTGTTTAGGGAAATCGTTGCTGAGCATCGACATTAGTAATTTCGAAATATCAATATTGTGGAATTGGCAGCGCGTTAGTTTCTTTTTTATACATACGAAAATGGTTTCTGGTTGAATGTATGTGTTCCGTCAGCTGTATGGAAGTACAATCGTTGATTCATAATTGCCATCCAGTTATAAGCCAATAATAATCATTTATAAATTATGACAATATAATATAGAGCAATAATAACTGGTAACATAGAACATCACTTATTATTGGCTTTGTTAGGACATGTTCTATAAAGTTGTTTAGGGAAATCGTTGCTGAGCATCGACATTAGTAATTTCGAAATATCAATATTGTGGCATTGGCAGCGCGTTAGTTTCTTTTTTATACATACGAAAATGGTTTCTGGTTGAATGTATGTGTTCCGTCAGCTGTATGGAAGTACAATCGTTGATTCATAATTGCCATCCAGTTATAAGCCAATAATAATCATCTATAAATTATGCTCGAGGATAACCGGGCCTATTTTCATACCCTCAGGGTGCTTTAAGAGATACATCAATCGATGTATGCACGAATGCACGCGGTAGATTACAGCAATCGGTGTTTTAAATTCTTCATTATACGCCATACATAACATCTCATACTTTTGAAATTATATAAATAAATAATTAAAGGCCCTATAAAGGTGACAAATCCAATTATTATGCATATAAACTGGTCTAAGTTTTACCGGATTTCAAATACTTTTNCATTTTTGTTTTGAATGTCTGGCCTTTCACCCTTGACCTGCTCACGTGATACACAATGTCTTGTGCCGACCAATCAAAATTTGTTATCGGAAAACCGGCTCGGAATCGCTCGGCATGATCAAGTAAACAGCGATGTAAACAAACTGATTGTTTGTAAACACAATTGACTTGGAGGACACTGTATTTTGAGCTCAAAACAAGTTGTATTGCTCATTTTTTTATGGTTATGTCCAATAGCATATATATATTGTTTTTTGATAACCTTTATCAATAAAATATGAAAAAAATATTTAAAAATCGGTAAAAAAAAATTACGGATCGTCACCGTTATAGGGCCTTTAAATATGATGATTATTTAATATACGCTTAGTGTGACAAATGTATGGATAGTATTGTAGTATGATTTAAACTGTTTTATGTATATGTTTGAACATTAAAGCCCCATTACTACTGAAAAATCAACGAAAATTTCGCGCAATATTTCGTAAAATAAAGTTAATAACAATAAAAATCAGTGTTCCATTTAGCAATTTCCGAAATTTAAACGCCAGATATGGTCTGGTAACATAGATGTTGGTAGATATAAAATGCACGTTTTCATTTTTGTGTGACACAATTAATTCCATTTTAATTACCCGCACTGATATCTATTCATACGACACATGAACACTTACATGGTACCATTTAAGTGGTGTTGTGTCGTATGAATAGATATATTTGCGAGAAAACAAAATGGAATTAACTATGTCACAAAAAAAAACTTCATTTTATATCTACAAACATCTATGTTACCAGACCACATCTTGCGTTGAAATTTCTGAAATTTCGCCATTTGCTATATGGATTTCTTTTGAATTTGTTTAACTTGATTTTTCCAAATATTGTTCGAAAGTTTCGTTGCTTTTAAGTAGTAATGGGGCTTTCATTTCTAACATGCCGATATTCTAAGGGTTCGTCATTAATTTCTAACTAAATATGATAATAAACTTGATGGAATGATTTAGGTAGTGTATCCATCAACAATATTCCGCGTCATTTTTCGAAGTCGCCTTATGTCGGCATTCATCGGAGAGTGTTTTCTATTGTACACGGCTACATTCGACAAGTGATGTTGTGATGTGATGTTTTACCAACGTTTAACTTAAATTTTAGAATAAATAAATATTTGAATGATTTTTCAAAACTTTCTGTTACACATTCCAATTGTATTTCAAATACAATAGTTTTCACTTGTTATCACAGCTATAATTCATTTTTCACGTTATTCGGTTCGTTCTGACAACATAGACTTTGGGACTTGTGCCAAATAATTCTGTTTTACACTTGCATAAGACCTCAACGAAAACAACTAAAAACTGAACACAGCAATATATTTCAACTTTCTAAGAATTATGTCATGTTGCATGACTGATAAAATATTTGAAATAATAAAACTATACAGACTTTTCTGTCAAAGTTTACCTTTAACATTAACAGTTACCTTGACTTTGACCCTTTAAAAATAAAAGGAATTTGTATTTTCTTACTAAGAAATAAATATTTATGCATAAGCAATTCCTTTCATTATTCTTCCGGTAGGTTTCTCAATATCGGTGGCCATTTTGGACGCCATCTTTGACGCCATCTTGGATTTATATGTTATCCCAACAAACTGAAATAGCAAGCTTGTGTTTTCAAAAATAATACACCCTACCGAACATTTAGATGGAAATAAACATTTGTTAAATATATGTTGTCACTTGAGTGTTCTAAACCTTAGCCATTTCCTCAGATGAAGCGACTATGAGCTTAACAGTATATACAGTTATCAGTTATGTCTTACACACACGGGAATATTATTGACCATAAGCCAATGCAAGGTTGATATTTTTCCCAAACCGAAATTTCATTCACATCAATCATCTGAATGTAATTTAAGATAATGCTTGTATTACATATAATAAACTCGTTATATAATTTGAACAATTACGATTTGATGTATTTCCTTTGAGACAAGATAAGAGAAACATTAATATTTAGCAGCGTACACGAGGCTGCATTCAGGAGACATTTTAGATTTGGGACACCATTAAAGTTGCTATTACTTTGAGACTTCGTTTTATTTTAAGAATACGTCAATACATTCCGTCTAAAATATTTGAATAAACTGTTGTTACACATAAAAATGAAATGTTGTAGAAATTATACAAACCTATATTTGAGAAAACAATACATTAGACGTTTGCTCATATATCAATCCGCACTTCTTTTCTTCAAACCGTTTTTAGAAAGGACAAGTCTTACAAGAAAAGGCAAGATTACACGACTTTTTAACACATCAACCCTTTACATCTTGTACAGTTCCTTACTCGCATACTTTATTATAAAATATGCCTAAATGCATGTATAACTGTATTCATAAAAATATATTTTTTATATGTCACACGTCACTTTATGTGATTTAAAATATGTATTTAAATTAGGTTGTGGCGATAAATGCTAAATTCGATAAATTTATTGGCACATGAACATCAGTCATTGCATAGGATACAGGTCTTGTCAAAAACGCGAATCCTCTTTTACCTATTAGTATATAGAATCATACCAGTTGAAACCAATGATTAGTTTCTAATTATACCTCGCTCTTGACAAACTATGTTTAATGCATGTTCGTAAAGTGTCGTCCCAGATTAGCCTGTGTGGTCCTCAAATACTGATCAAGGACGGCACTTTCCGCTTGTATGTTCATTTTTGTTACCATTTAGTATTTTCTTAGCAAATATCCAGTTTGTGGTGGTTGTTGCTGAGAATCCTAAGTATCATTCGTACCTGCAGGATTTTAAAGTCATTCAGACACGGCTTGAAAATACCTAACCAAACTGATCTAATTTAATTATTTCTCAAACACATTTCTCAGGCTTTTTATTTGTTTCCCTTCTGTTTGTCTACAATCATTCTGCTGTCTCAGCATTTTGATTAATTATACTAGTTACATACTAGTAGGAGTGCTCCGTTGTATTATCGCATTGTCTAATTGCGTTTTCAATTAACGAGGTATCTGCTCTCCGGTTGAATTCCATATGTTGATTAACATCAGTTTTCGCACGCGAGCACATTTAGTGGAGAATTGCCCACGAGAGATGCGCATACTGGCACGTGAGTGTGTATCTGTTGACCCTGTTGTGTGAATATATCCGATCGCGAGTCAAATATTGGAAGTTTGTTTGAGTTTTCCTGGAACAAAACGCATTCGGATTAATGTTTGATAACTAACGGGACGTGGTAGGAATGTGTGAATGGATACATCAGTGCATGGGTATTTCTTTCTATTTTATTTTAATACATTGAATATCCTAGACATTGTTAACAACCATAAAACCAATGCGATCATTTGAACGATTACGATTTAGAGGATTATTTTTAGATGGGTGTGTTCCAGACCATAACATATCGTTTAAATGCATTTGAATACATATTTACTATTGAGGAGTGTGTGTTTTAACGCAACGTATAATGTGTGTTGTTATACATATACATTTCTATGGCGACCAAAGTCAGGAATGAACAATTAACCGACACATTTAATGTTGTGTTCATATACAATTTAGCAAAAAACAAAAGCCCTGCACATACAATTCGCAAATTCTACTCGTACATAGAATGAACCTTTAGAAAGGGATATCGTTTTGCATAAGGCCGGGTTGGTATTAACTATCGTTTTGATGTTTTTATGTGATTTCACACAAAAGCATTTCATGCAAAATTGATTGTATTATTATTTGTGGAACTAACCTAACTTAGTTATCGCAAATGTGCGTTATATTATATATGATCTGGTATTATATAGTTTCTCAGGTGCGTATTGATGAATAGATAAAAAAAAATGGGCATTATTTCATTAGCCACCGTGCTATCTCTAAGCCTCATGTGTGGACCGTTAATCACTGCGCGATATTAGTGCGACGATTCTTCTACTATGGTAGTTGATTAACGATTTCATTAATTTACAGCTGATGAAATTTAAAATCCCGTGTGCACAGCTTCATATGTATCATGCTATCATATTATATTCCACAGTTAAATAATGCCTTGAGGTACTGTTATTTTTTATTCCCATTTGATTAACTGTCTTCATGTATTTTCATATTTATCCCAATTGATTCACAGTTTTAAGGTAGAGAATAGAGAAAGGTAGAGAATAAAGATATATAATTTACTATGCTAATCTACCTAGGAATAAAATGTTTATATGTATCGTAGAAACGTTGGATAACACATGATCAAATATCAGTACTCGCTAAGTACCTGTAAATGTATTTGCTTTACATATATAACATATACATTTATGCTTCTAAGTGTATAATTCTGGCTTTTGTTAGCAGAAACACAAGTATCTCGTGCAAGCACAATGCAGTGGCTGACGACATACCCTCTGTGAAATGTATGAGGATTAAGTACAAAAACGCGTTGTAAACAAAAAATAATGCTTGAATAAGTACTGAACCGGAGCACAGCATTAAATAAAACACAGTTCTAATTTAAAATGCTATCTACTTAATAAATCATGTTCGAAGATAAATAAGGTTGGAATAACTAAATTTATCGCTCAATACACAAATCATTGTCGTTCTGGTGCGGCAAGTTTATGTAACGCTTTCGTGGATAAATTCCCAAGCGTTTGAACTCAAACAGCTGTTTATTGACCGATACACATCGGTATATCGAACATTATTTATTAAATATATCATGAATGGTCAGCCACTTATGTATCTCGTTAACATATTGTATCGCCATTTGATTAATTGTTTTAGGCAGAGTTTTAAATGAACTAAAAGAAAAACATATTTAGCTCTCTAAATAACTCTAACGTATTTATTGGGCTAGTATTGTATTTAATTAAAATGATATGATGTACACAACCGGAAGTTCCCAGAGTTATTACGTATTCCACATAATTACAGCTTTATGTAAATTGAAACAATCTAATGCCGGTATAAACGGGTTTAAAATAGCTTTCTATATGAATATCGCATTAACATTAAAACCATCAAAAAACATTATTCTAATTATCATATATTTCAATATTGCGATGCGATCACAGTTTAAGTGTATTATCGAATTTTATGCGCCCATCATTAAAGAAGAAACGAACACAAAAATGCTCCAGTAAGCAATACGCTATCTTTTGTTGTAATGTATGTTGGATAGTGGGGGAAAAGATGTTATTATAAAATATTGATCTGTTGTGAAAATACTGTATGACATTAATGTTTTCAAATTCAGAACACTAGCTTCCGTTTTAAAAGAAAATGCTATCTTTGGTACTTTTTTTTTTCGTTTGACATTAATGTAAGGAACTGTTTAAAATGGAGGCAATAATTCAGTTTGTTTTTTAAATATGTGATTTTTTTTCAACACTATCAAAACATTATAAAATGAAGTATCTTGTGCATTTATTAATATGTCTCTTTCATTAACACTTAATAGTATGCGAATGATAAATGATGTCTAAAGACACTGACTTTCTCGGCTTTCTGAGAAAAGTTGATCAAAGTGACAAATGCACCTTGCAATGTAGGTTTTGAACAAAAAAACTCATACTTTATTTCATATTAAACAAGAATTTAATGTAAACCGCTTCATAAATGTTAGACTTTAATGAAGACATATGATAATCGCTAAATACATGTTACACGTATTAAATGAAGACAGATGATTACCGCTGAAAAAAAAATGTTACACGTAAATGAAGACTGATGATAACCGCTTAATAAATGTTACACGTAAATGAAGCCTGATGATAACCGCTTAATAAATGTTACATGTAAATGAAGCCTGATGATAACCGCTTAATAAATGTTACACGTAAATGAAGCCTGATGATAACCGCTTAATAAATGTTACACGTAAATGAAGACACATGATATAAATATAACACGTACATAAAGGCAGATATTGAAATGTTATACGTAACTGAAGACAGATACTTGTTACTAGTACATGAAGACAGATACTATAAATAGTACACGTTTATGAAGACAGATGATATAAATGTTACTTGAAAATGAAGACACATTACACACATGTTACACGTAAATGAATGCATACTTTATAAATGTGAAACTTTAAATTAAGACGGATGATATAAATGTTAAACGTAAATTTAGAAACATAACTACTGCTTAAGTCGATAAGGAGGTGGCTAAGACAATTTTTTAATACTTATGCAATCATTACCCGCACTACAAGTCAAAGAGTGTTCAGGGATGTGAGGTCGACCCGTAAGGTATTAGCATACTGGATTATAACCAACACCGACATACAAATACATGTACAAGTCATTGAAAAATATGTTTGAGTGTGAGAAAAAAAAACACACCTGTGTTTGCATATTATATGAGCCTCGCTTTGGGAAGACCGGGTGCATGAACGTAAAGTATTCTCCAGTATTGGGCTGTGCAGTCCGCAGAGGTTAATCATAGACGAAACTTTTATACGCGTTGATTGATTTTTTTTGTTCATAGGAAGTTTCTTATAAGAGAAAATCCTGACTGTACGGAAAGTGTCGTCTCAGGTGTTACCATGTGGAATGCACATGCTTATCGTAGACGACAATTCGCGCTCATGCATTAAGCCCGGTTTTCAAAGAGCGAGGCTCATTTATTTTAAAAATATTAGATTTTAGATTTTAAAATAGAGTTCGCATTGAAAAAACGCAATGCTCATTGAAAACGTCCCTCCTGGGAGCTTTACATAAAACGTACAACATCATCAGGCAGATAACAAGTCAATTAAGCTCATTGTAGCGGAGAGTAATTTCTACACGTTTCATGCATTTTTAATCGGGTACATTGAATCTCCATAGTTGATGTTCGGAGAAACATTAACAGTTGTTTTCTTAGATTTCGTTGCGAGATCGAAAGAACATGTAATCATCTGTAGTCGATATCTGAGTGCAAATTGGTTCGTGGGCGTTTCATTACACAAATTAAAATAATCGAATTATTCATCACTTATGTTTCAATAGTTTGGTTATAAGCTTTTTGACAGTCAACCAAATATTATTATCTTAAATTCAAGT
Source organism: Dreissena rostriformis (assembly GCA_007657795.1). Classification (NCBI taxonomy): domain Eukaryota; kingdom Metazoa; phylum Mollusca; class Bivalvia; order Myida; family Dreissenidae; genus Dreissena; species Dreissena rostriformis. Next base: position 82,666 of record VMBQ01000299.1, read on the forward strand.
TTGTAAATCATGTATTGATCCATCTAAACGAGACCTGAAGAAACATTATTTTACAAATAAAACAGCAATTATATTTTAGGTGTATATAAAGAAATTGCCCTTATTAAAAACAAATTTGAAACAAATAATCAAAAAAGGATCCATTTCATAAAATATTTTTCAACCAACAGAACATAGAATATTCTTTTTAAGTACATATTAAGTTTTATATAATGCCCATCCTCTCAACAATTGGAATGTGTTTATGTTTAAAACGTCAACCACGAAGTACTAACAATTACAGAATCAAAAAACCTCTTTTGTATGTATTGGAAGTTTTTTTAATTGATTTGTCTTCTTAGACCATTTAAACACAATCTGTATTGTGTGTATGCTTGCGTGCGTGCGTGTGTGTGTAGGTGTGTGTGTGTGTGTGCGTGTGTGTCTTGTGTGCGTTTGTGTTTGTGTGTAACAACAAGTGTGGATCCAACTGATTGCATGCATACTGTTTGCCTCTCATATAAAATGTTTTATTCTGACAATATATGTTGTATGTGTGTGAACTATTATGAATGAGTGCACTATATATTGACTGATTTACACTTGTAAATGAATGTGTTATATATATAATATGCTGTATTACTAATGTTTTATGTATGCAAATGGAACTGATGTTAATGTAAATGTCAAACATGGTAAAATAAATGAAAAGCAAAATGTTTACATAAACGTTCCTTACTCATTATTGACAATATACTTGTACTATACACTTTGTAAAAATTCAGCTTCAACAGCATGAGAAAAATTATTAGCAAAAACAGAAAATACATTTCAATTTAAGTATCATTAAACTACTTAATGGTTTGATACAAAACAAAGCACCAGAAATATAATGTTCTAAAGCACGATAACACGAAACAAAAACGACTATCAAGTACATTAATTAAGTTAATAAAGTAACATGAATGCTAGTAGTCATCAAACACATCAGCGGATAAAATTAAACGTAAATGAATTCGAGTGCGAATGATTAAATTCATTGGTTTAATTAACAATCAACAGTTGTATGCTGCAAATAATTGAGTGCCGACATTTGCTCATTCTAAATTCCTCGTGGAACAGTTGTGTACAGTGAACTCTTCGAAAAGAAAGCTGGCAATGCTCAGCAACGATTTCCCAATGGATATTTTTTTTTACAAAAAGATGCATAAACAGGGCAATAACCTGTAATTTATGTTCTGTTTAGCAGTTGTTATTGCTACGTGTTTCATTATTGCGAGTCAATCACTGGGTAGATATGATCCCTCGAGCCATGTTCGGGAGATATTTCGTACTGGCAGAGGTTTAGTTTCATTTTGAACCTTAGTCTTGTACATTTATTAAGTCATTCGGTTTTTGGGTATGTATATGTGTTTGCATATATTCACGTTCAGCTATATGAAAAGTTGTAGGAGTTAAAGCTCTTAAAGGTAAAGGGCACTGTTAAAATGCCAGATAGGAAAGTCAACAGTGTAGACTCTGCAGAGACATGTTCTAATCGTTTGCTAAATTCAAAGAATAACGCAGTCTTACTCTTTTAATCAATGTTTAAGCATATTCGTCGGCAGTATTATTGAAGTTTAATAAACTGTATTAAAGTTCAGAAGACATGCTATTGTTTTTGAAGTTTATAGGAGCTGTATGTGGAATAGAAAGGCGCAGCACTCAAACATGAGTTTACTATATACATTGGCATCAATTTATCATTTTATTCAATGATATCACTTAATTAGTCCGATGGATGTTATGCCGATTGTTTCCGTTATCAATGTTGGAGATAAATCTGAATTGATGTATTGCCCGCCTCTGACAGCGGTAAAAGCCAAGGATAATCATTTATCAATCAATCACGACGATTACTGTGCATATTGCCATAGACGCAGGCTGCTTAAGAAAAGCATCAAAAGATGAATGCGCGAATGTACATTGTAAGTCATCTCAAGCGGTGATTTCCATGCGCTTGCACTTAAGGCTATGCACAATAGGTCTCACTTTCGATATGTTTTAAAATGTATATAGATTTAGTGTGGCACTATATATAGATATGCGATTCCGCAACATTTCCGATAACATATCACGAGAGATCCATACAACCGAAATTGGCGCACAACAATGAAATAAAGAGCAATAATAACTGGTAACGCGGGACATCACTTATCGGTTATTGGCTTGGTTAGGTCCTGTTCTATAAAGTTGTTTAGGGAAATCGTTACTGAGCATCGCCATTATTAATTTCGGAAATCAATATTGCGGCATTGGAAGCGCTTTGGTTTCATTTTGAACGAACTTGGTTTCTGGTTGAAAGTATGTGTTCCGTCAGCCATATGAAAGTACAACTGTTGATTAATCATTGGCATTCATTTATTTGTTAACTTATTAATCGAACTAAATAGACAGATGTAAGTTATGCTGGAAAAATATAGTTTTTAAATAAATATGTAAATGCAACATGTTACCCACATTTGACTGATTTATAAGCCAATGATAATCATATATAAACCATGCACGAGGATAACTGGGCCTATTTTCATACCCTCAGGGTGCTTGAAGCGATACAACAATCGATTTATGCACGCATGCAAGTGGTAAATTACAGCAATTGGTGATTCAAATTTCTTTATTAAACGTCATAAACTACAAATTTTTGAAATTATATAAATAATAATAAAAAAAAAATGAAAATAATTTTATATACTTTTAGTGTGATTTATCTATGGAAATTAGTGTTTTATGATTTTAATTGTTATTTGCATATGTTTTAACATTAATTTTTCACATGCCCAGAATCGAAAGGTTCGTCATAAATTTCTAAAATGCCGATAATATAAGGGTTCGTCATTAATTTCTTACATGCCGATAAGCTAAGGGTTCGTCATTAGTTTATTACATGCCGATAATCTAAGGATTCGTCATTTAATTTTTAACATGCCGATAATCTAAGGGTTCGTCATTAGTTTATTACATGCCGATAATCTAAGGATTCGTTATTTAATTTCTAACATGCCGATAATCTAAGGGTTCTTCATTAATGTCTAATTAAATATGATAATACGTTCGATGGATCGCTTTAGTTAGTGTATCTATTAACAATCTTCCGCGTTATTTTTCGAAGTCATCATATGTCGGCATTCACCGCAGAGTGTATTCTTTTGTACACGACTACATTCGGCAAGTGATGTTGTGATGTGATGGCTTACCAAAGTTTTACTCTGACCTTAGAATGACCTTGAACAAATAATGATCAAGTACATATTTGAATGGTTTGAAGTTAGAACTTTCCGTTACACAAGCCAAATGCATTTCAAATACATAAGTAATCATTTGTTATCACAGCTATATTTCCTTTTTGCAAGTTATTCGATTCGTTCTGATACTATAGACTTTGGGACTTGTGCCAAACAATTCTATTTTACCCTTGCATAAGACTTTCTAAAAAAAAATAATATTTCAACTTTCTAAGAATTCTGTCATGTTTGCCTAACTGTTAAAATATTTAAAATGATAAAGCTGTAAAGACAACTTATACTTTTCTGACACAATGGACCTTTCACATCAAAAATTACCTTGACATTGACCCTTTCAAGATGAAATGAATTTGTATTTTCTTACGAAGAATTAAATATTGATAATGGATAAGCAAATCCTGTTCATTATTTTTTCGGGTGGGTTTCTCAATATCGATGGCCAAGCTTGTGGTTTCACACACTACATATCCTACCCAACATGCAGATGGAAAGAAACATTTGTTAAAAGTATATTGCCACTAGAGTGTTCTAAACGCTAGCCGTTTTCTCAGATGAAGCGACTATTAGCTTAACAGTATATACAGTTGGTATAAATGTCTTACGAACACGGGAATATGATTTGCCATAAGCCGATATATGGTTGACATGGTTCCCAAACCGAAAGTCCCATACACACCAATCATCTGAATGTAATTTTATATAATGTTGGAATTACATATAATCTACTCGTTATATAATTTGAAAAAATACGATTTGATGTATTTCCTTTTGAGACTTAACAACAAGGTAAGAGTGATATTTATATTAGGAGTCTTACACGAGGATGCATTTAGGAGACATTTTATGTTGGGGGCACCAGTTAAGTTATTGGTACTTTGATATTTCGTTATTTAAGGTTTCGTCAATACATTTCGTCTATACTTTTTGAATAAGCTGTAGTTACACATGGTAATGAAATGTAATAGTATTAATGCAAACCTGTGTTGAAGAAAACAATACATAAGACGTTTGGTCAATTATCCATCCGCACGTATTTTCTTTAAATCGTTTTTAAGAAAGGTCAAGTCTTCACGCAACATAACACGACTTTTCAACACATTACCCTTTAAAAAATCTTGTACAGTTTCTTACTCTCATACTTTATTATCAAATATGCCTAAATGCATGATTGTATAACTTTATACATAAACATACATCTGTTATTTGTCAAGCCGTCACTTTATATGATTTACTATGATTTTCTATTAGCTAGTCGCGATAAATGCTAAATTCAATTTATTTCTTGGCACGTGAACATCAGTCATTGCATAAATAGCAAACAAGTTCTGTCAAAAACGCGAACAATCCGCGATTACCTATAAGAGTATAGAATCATACCGGTTGCACCAATGATTTGTTTCTACATATAATCTTTGCTTTAGGAAAACTATATTTAACACTTGTGCGTAAAGTGTCGTTCCAGATAGGGTTTGTGGTCCACAAAGGCTGATCAAGGACTACACTTTCCGCTTTTATGTAATTTTTCGCTTAAATCAAGTATTTTCTTAGCAAATATCCAGTTGTTGGTGTTTGGTGCTGAGAAGCCTAAGTATCCTTGGTAACTGCAGGATTGTAAAGTCATTCAGATACGGCTTGAAAATACCAAACCAAACTGATCTAATTTAATTATTTCGCAAACACATTTCTCGTGTTTTTTATGTGTTCCCCTTCTGGCTGTGTTCAATCATTCTGCTGTCTCAGAATTTTGATTTCTTCTACTAGTTACATACTAGTAGGAGTGCTCCATTGTATTACCGCATTGTCTCATTGCGTTTTCGATTAACGAGGCATCTGGTCTCCGGTTAAATTGCACATGTTGATTAACACCAGCTTTCACACGCGAGCACATTTAGTGGAGAATCGCCCACGAGAGATGCGCATACTGACACGTCAGTTTGTATGTGTTGACCTTGTTGTGGGAATATATCTGATCGCGAGACAAATATTGGAAGTTTGTTTGAGTTTTCCTGGAACAAAACGCATTCGAATAAATGTTTGATAACTAACGGGACGTGGTAGGAATGTGTGAATGGAAACTAATTTTTTATACAAACGGATATATCAGTGCATAGGTATTTCTTTCTTTCTATTTTATTTTAATACATTGAATATCCTAGACATTGTTAAACAACCATTAAACCAATGCGATAATTTGAACGATTACGGTTTATAGGATTATCTTTAGATAGGTGTGTTCCAGACCATAACATATCGTTGAAATGCATTTGAATATATATTTACTATTGAGGAATGTGTGTTTTAACGCAACGTTTAATGTGTGTTGTTATACATATACATTTCTATGGCGACCAAAATCAGGAGTGAACAATTAGCTGACACATTTAATGTGGTGTTCATATACAATTTAACAAAAAACAAAAGCCCTGCACATACAATTCGCAAATTCTACTCGTACATAGAATGAGTCTTTAGGAAGGGATATCGTTTTGCATAAGGCCGGGTTGGTATTAACTATCGTTTTGGTGTTTTTATGTGATTTCACACAAACGCATTGCATGCAAAATTGATTGTATTATTATTTGTGGAACTAACCTAACTTAGTTATCGAAAATGTGCGTTATATTATATATGAACTGGTATCATATAGTTACTCAGGTGCGTATTCATGAATAGATAAAAAAAAAGGGCATTATTTCATTAGCCACCGTGCTATCTCTAAGCCGTTGATCACTGCGCGATATTAGTGCGATGAATCTTCTACTATGGTCGTTGATTAACGATTTCATTAATTTACAGCTTATGAAATTTGACATCCCGTGTGCACAGCTTCATAAGTATCATGCTACCATATTATATTCCACAGTTAAATAATGCCTTAAGATACTGTTATATTTTATTCCCATTTGATTAACTGTGTTCATGTATTTTCATATTTATCCCAATTGATTCACAGTTTTAAGGTAGAGAATAGAGAAAAGAAGAGAATAAAGAAATATAATTTACTATGCTAATCGACCTAGGAATAAAATGTTTATATATCGTAGAAACGTTGGATAACACATGATCAAATATCAGTACTCGCTAAGTACCTGTAAATGTATTTGCTTTACATATATAACATATACATTTATGCTTCTAAGTGTATAATTCTGGCTTTTGTAAGCAGAAACACAAGTATCTCGTGCAAGCACAATGCAGTGGCTGACGACATAATCTCCGTGAAATGTATGAGGATAAAATACAAATACGCGTTGTAAGCAACAAATAATGCTTGAAGAAGTACTGAACCGGAGCAAAGCATTAAATAAAACACAGTTCTAATTTAAAATGCTATCTACTTAATAAATCATAATTTAAGTGTTTTATCGAATTTCATGCGTCCATCATTACAGTAGAAACGAACACAAAAGAGCTCCAGTAAGCAATATGCTATCTTGTGTTGTAATATGTAAATGAAAGTAGAAAAAATGATATTAGCATACAATATTATTCTGTTGTGAAAAAACTGTTTCAAATTTTTTTTTTTTTTTTTAAATTCAGTAAACTAGCTTCCGTTTTAGTAAAATGTTATCTTTGGTACCATATTTTCCCTTGACCTTAATTTAAGGAAATAACTTGCCATGTAAATGGTTTGGTTGTTCAAAATTGAAGNTTGTGAAAAAACTGTTTCCCATATCTGTTTTTTAAATTCAGTAAACTAGCTTCCGTTTTAGTAAAATGTTATCTTTGGTACCATATTTTCCCTTGACCTTAATTTAAGGAAATAACTTGCCATGTAAATGGTTTGGTTGTTCAAAATTGAAGCAAAAATTCAGATTTTGGTTAAATATGTGATATTTTTTACACTATCCACGAATTTAGCTTGTGCATTTATTAATATGTCTCATTCATATACACTACATACAATGTAGTAATGATAAATGATGTCTAAGGACACCGACTTTCTCGGTATTCTAAGACAAGTTGATCAAAATGACAAATGCACATTGCACAATAGGTTTTGAAAAGCAACTGACTCGTCATTACATTTTTAACTAGGAATAAATGTTACACGTTAAAGAAGCCTGATGATTACCGAATTGTTTTTATTTAAAGTAAGTTTCTTCTGAGAGAAAATCCAGTCTAGACGGAAAGTGTCGTCCCATGTTTGACTATGCGGAATGCAGATGCCAATCTGGGACGGCACTTCGCTTCCATGCATTAAGCCAGGTTTTCCAAAATGGAGGCTCATATATTTTAGAAATATTTCATTTTAGATTGTAAAAAACAGTTCGCATTGAAGAAACGCAGTGCTAATTAAAGATTCCCTCAGGGGAACTTTACATTAAACGTACTACATCATTAGGCCCATAACAAGTCAATTAAACTCTTTGTAGCGGAGAGTAATTTCTACATGTTTCATGCATATTTCATCGGGTATATTGAATCTCCATAGTTGATGTTTAGAGAAACATTGACAGCTGTTTTGTAAGCATTCGTTGAGAGATCGAAAGAACATGTAATTATCTGTAGTCGATATCTGAGTGCAAATTGGTTCGTTGGCGTTTCATTACACAAATAATCGACTTATTCATTACTTATGTTTCAATAATAACAATAACAATAACAATTACAGAATCAAAAAAACTCTTTAGTATGTATTGGACGTTTTTTTTAAATTGATTTGTCTTCTTAGACCATTTAAACACAATCTGTATTGTGTGTATACTTGCGTGCGTGCGTGTGTGTGTAGGTGTGNTTACGTATTTATTGGGTTATTATTGTATTTCATTAAAAAATATGATGTTCACAACCGGAAGTTCCCATAGTTAAAACGTAATTCACGCAATTACTGCTATATGTAAAATATAGCAATCAAATGTCGGTATAAACGGGTTTAAAATTTTATTCTATATAAATATCGCATAAAACAGTATAGCCGCCAAACATTATTATTCTGATTAACATATATTTCAATATTGCGATGCGATCACAATTTAAGTGCTTTATCGAATTTTATGCGTCCATCATTAAAGTAGAAACGAACACAAAAGAGCTCCAGTAAGCAATATGCTATCTTGTGTTGTAATATGCAAATGAAAGTGGAAAAAATGATATTATCATACAATATTATTCTGTTGTGAAAAAACTGTTTCTCATTTCTGTTTTTTAAATTCGTTTCTCAATTCTGTTTTTTTAGCGCCTTTGAACGTGCACTCTTGTATGAAAAGGGCGCTTTATAAATCCGGTATAATAATAATTCAGTAAACTAGCTTCCGTTTTAGTAAAATATTATCTTTGGTACCATATTTTCCCATGTTTTCCCATAACATGTTTAACTAGAAATGAATGTTACACGTTAAAGAAGCCTCATGATTACCGAATTGTTTTTATTTAAAGAAAGTTTCTTCTAAGAGAAAATCCAGTCTAGACGGAAAGTGTCGTCCCAGGTTTGAATATGCGGAATTCAGATGCCAATCTGGGACGGCACTTCGCTTCCATGCATTAAGCCAGGTTTTCCAAAAGCGAGGCTAATATATTTTAGAAATATTTGATTTTAGATTGTAAAAAACAGTTCGCATTGAACAAACGCAGTGCTAATTAAAGATTTCCTCAGGGGAGCTTTACATTAAACGTACAACATCATCAGGCCAATAACAAGTCAATTAAACTCTTTGTAGCGGAGAGTAATTTCTACATATTTCATGCATATTTCATCGGGTATATTGAATCTCTATAGTTGATGTTTGGAGAAACATTGACAGCTGTTTTCTTAGCATTCGTTGAGAGATCGAAAGAACATGTAATCATCTGTAGTCGATATCTGAGTGCAAATTGGTTCGTTGGCGTTTCATTACACAAATAATCGACTTATTCATTACTAATGTTTCAATAGTTTGGTTATAAGCTTATTTACAGTCAACCAAATATAATAATCTTAAATTCAAGTTTGTAAATCACGTATTGATCCATCTAAACGAGAGCTGAAGCAACATTATTTTACCAATAAAACAGCAATGATATTTTAGGTGTATATATAGAAATTGCCCTTATTAAAAGCAAATTTGAAACAAATAATCAAAAAAGGGATCCACTTCATAAAATATTTTTCAACCAACAGAACATAGAAAATTCTTTTTAAGTACATATTAACTTTTATATAATGCCCATCCTCTCAACAATTGGAATTTGTTTATGTATAAAACGTAAACCACGAAGTTCTAACAATTACAGAATCAAAAAACCTTTTTAGTATGTATTGGACGTTTTTTTAATGATTTTTGTTTCTTAAACCATTTAAACACAATCTGTATTGTGTGTATGCTTGCGTGCGTTCGTGTGTGTGTAGGTGTGTTTGCGTAAGTGTTTTGTGTGCGATGTGTTTGTGTGTGACAGCAAGTGTGAATCCACTTGATTGCATGCATACTGTTTCCCTCTCATTAAAAATGTTTTATTCTGACAATATATGTTGTATGTGTGTGAACTATTATGAATGATTGCACTATATATTGACTGATTTACACTTGTGAATGAGTGTGCTCTATATGTTATATGCTGTATTACCAATGTTTTATGTATGCAAATGGAACTGATGTTAATGTAAATGTCAAACATGGTAAAAAAATGAAAAACAAAAAGTTTAAATAAACATTCCTTACTCATAATTGACAATTTTCTTCTAATATGCATGAAGTAAAAATTCAGCTTCAACAGCAAGAGAAAAAATAATAGCAAGAACAGAAAATACATTTCAATTTAAGTATCATTTAACTTCTAAATGGTTTGATGCAAAACAAAGCACCAGAATTATAATTTTCTAACGCACGATAACACGAAACCAAAACGACTATCAAGTACATTTATTAAGTTAATCAATTAACATGAATGCTAGCATTTATCAAACACAACAAATGAATTCGAGTACGAATGATTAAATAAATCGGTTTTATTTACAATCAACGGATATTTGCTGGAAATAATTGAGTACCGCCATTTGCTTATTCTACATTCCTCGTGGAACATGTGTGTATAGTGAAAACTTCGAACAGAACGCTGGGAATGCTCAGCAAAGTTTTCCCAATGGATATGTTTTTTTTTAAAGATGCAAACACAGGGCAATAACCTGTTAGTGATGTTCTGTTCAGCAGTTGTAATTGCTACATGTTTCATTATTGTGAGTCAATCACTTTGTAGATAGGATCCATCGAGCCAGGTTCGGGTGATATTTTGTATTGGCAGAGTTTTAGTTTCATTTTGAACCAAAGTCTTATACATTTTATAAGTTAATCGTGTTATGGGTAGTGTATACTTGTTTGTAAATATTCTCAGTAAGCTATATGAAAAGATGTAGGAGTTAATGCTCTTTAAGGTGCAACGTACTGCTTAAAAGCCATATAGGAAAGTCAATAGTGTAGACTCTGCAGATAAATGTTCGAATCCCAAATCCAAAGAATCACGCAGTCTTCCACTTTTCATCAAAGTTTTGAAAGCATAGTCGTCGGCAGTAATATCGAGGCTTAAAAAACTGTTATTAAAGTTCAGAAGACATGCTGTTGTTTGTGAAGTCCACAGAAGCTGTATGTGGAATATAAAAGCGCATAACTCAAACATGGGTTAACTATATACATGGGCATCATTTTTTGTATATTTAATAATCTCACTTTAATATTCAGATGAATGTTAAGCTGACCGTTTTCGTAATCATTTTTTTAGATAAATCTGTATTAATGTATTGCCCGCCTCGGACTGTGGTATAACTCAGAGGATTATCATTTATCAGTCACGCACGACGATATTCATGGACGCAGGCAGTTCAAGAAAGACATCAACAGATGAATGCACGAATATTCATTGTAAGTCATATCATGCGATGTTTTCCATGCGCTTGCAATAAAGGCCATGCACATTATGTGCCAATTTCAAGATGTTTATACTGTATTTAGTTTTAGTGTGGCGCTATATATATATATATGCGATTCCGCAATATCTCCGACAACATATCTCGAGAGATCCATAAACCCGAAGATTGGCTCACAACAACACAGAAAATCACTTACCGGTTATTAGCTTGGTTAGGTCCTTTCCTATAAAGATGTTTAGGGAATCGTTGCTGAGCAGCGCCATTATTAATTTCGGAATATCAATATTACGGCATTGGCAGCGCTTGAGTTTCATTTTGAGACATAATAAATATATAATGAACTTGGTTTCTGGTTCCAAATATGTGTTCCGTCAGCTATATGAAAGTTCAATTGTTCATTAATCATAATCATTGGCATTTTGTATTTGTTACTACTTATTTAGCGGGGCAGATGTAAGTTATGCTGAACAAATCTCAAAAAAAGGTACATATTTAAATGCAACACGTTACCTAATTTTTACTGAGTTATAAGCAAATGATACTCATTTATAAATCATGCACGAGGTTAAGCGGGCCTATTTTCATACCATAAGGGTGCTTGAAGAGATACAACAAATTATTGGATTAAACGTCATAAATAACATCCCATACTTTTCAAATTATATAAATACATCAATTTGTTTTTGAAAATAATGTTATATACTTTTAGTGTGCTTAATCTATGGATAGTATTGCAGTATGCTTTAAAGTGTTCTTTGTTCATGTTTGAACATAAATTTATAACATGCCGATAAGGGTTTGTCATTAATTTCTAACTCAATATGATAATAAGTTCGATTGATTGCTTTAGGTAGTGTATCAATTAACAATCTTCCTCATTATTTTTCGATGTCGGCTTATGTCGGCATTGATCGCAGAGTGTATTCTATAGTACACGGCTACATTCGACAAGTGATGTGATTTTCTAACGTTTTACTCTGACCTTAGAATGACTTTGACCTTGACAATTATATGATCAAATAGATATTATAATGTTTTGAAGTTAGAACTAGTTACACAATCAAAATGTATTTCAAATACATTAGTTATCATTAGTTATCACAGCTATTAATCCTTTTTCAAGTAATTCGGTTCGTTTTGATAACATAGACTTTGGGACTTGTGCCAAACAATTTTGTGTTACCCTGGCATAAGACTTCTTCACAAAAAATACAACTAAACCAAACAAAAACAATATATTTCAATTTTCTTAGAATTATGCCACGTGCCTGACTGTCAAAATATTTAAAAGGATAAACTATAAAGACAACTTATAGTTTTATGACAAAGTTGACCTTTCACATTAAAAAATAACCTTGACCCTTTCAAGATAAAAGGAATTGGTATTTTCTTACGAAGAATTAAAAATTAATAATGGATAGGCAAATACTGTTCAGTATTCTGTCGGCTGGGTTTCTCAATATCAGTGGCCATCTTGGACGCTATCTTGGATTTATATGTTGTCCCAACAAATTGAAACAGCAAGCTTGTGTTTTGAAAAACGGTATGCCCTACCCAACATTAAGGGGAAAAGAAACATTTGTTAAAAGTTTGTTGCAGCTAAAGTGTTCTAAACCCTAGCTATTTCCTCGTATGAAGCGACTATGAGCTTAACCGTATATACAGTTATCATTAATTTCTTACGAACACGTGGATATTATTTACCATAAGCCAATGCAAGGTTCATACTGTTCCCAAACCGAAAATACACTAATCTTCTGAATGTAATGTAAGATAATGCTGGTATTACATATAATCTACTCGTTATATAATATGAAATTCGATTTGTTGTATTTCCTCTGAGAATTTATAACAAGATAAGAGTAACATTAATATTAAGCGGCGTACTCGAGGCTGCATTTAGGAGACATTTTATATTTGGGACACCATTGAAGTTATTGTTACTTTGAGACTTCGTTTTTCAAGAATATGTCATAACATTCTGTCTATATTATTTATATAAACTCTAGTTACTCATAAGAATGAAATGTAATAGTAATAATGCAAACCTATGGTTAAGAAATCAATACATTAGCCGTTTGCTCATATATCCATTCGCACGTCTTTTCTTCAATTCGTTTTTAGAAGGCCAAGTCTTACAAGAAAAGGCAACATGACACGACTTTTCAACACATTAAACCTTAATATCTTGTACAGTTCTTTACTCGCATACTTTATTATAAAATATGCTTAATGCATGTATAACTTTATACATAAAAATATATTGTTTGTATATGTCACACCGTCACTTTATGTGATTAACAATGTATGTACATTAGCTTGTCGCGATAAATGCTAAATTCGATTAATTTCTTGGCACATGAACATCAGTCATTGCATAACTAGCATACAAGTCATGTCGAAAACGCGAACGATCCACGATTAAATATAAGTATATAACATCCTACCAGTTGAAACAAATGATTAGTTTCTACATATGAGCCTCGCATAGTTTTATGCATGTTCGTAAAGTGTCGTCCCAGATTAGCCTGTGTGGTCCTCAAATGCTGATTAAGGACGACAATTACCGCTTTTATGTAATTTTTCGCTTAAATCAAGTATTTTCTCAGCAAATATCCAGTTGTTTGTGTTTGTTGATGAGAAGCCTAAGTATCCTTGCTAACTGAAGGATTGTAAAGTCATTCAGATACGGCTTGAACATACCAAACCAAACTGATCTAATTTAATTATTTCGCAAACACATTTCTCATGTTTTATATTTGTTCCCCTTCTGTTTGTCTACACTCATTCTGCTGTCTCAGTATTTTGATAACTTCTACTAGTTACAGACAGACAGACAGACAGACAGTTTATTTCAATCCAATAAGGCATTTAAGCACACGAGTACATATATACAATACAAGTATTGACGAACAGTGTAGACAAGAATACAAAGTTTTAACATAAGTTGTAGTTGTATGTTAACAACATTTGGAGAAGATCACAATGAGAACAATATTTCAAAAACATACTCTTCACATGTGCATCTACATAATTTTGACCCATGCTGATAGACGAGTAAACTCAAAAAAGCCAAGCTAAATTATCTCAGAAATATTACATGCATATTTGAAATCCGGATATGATTATAATTCAGTTCCATTTTACTCTTCCGAAAACAACTAAAATAACCAAGATTACATACTAGTAGGAGTGCTCCATTGTATAATCGCATTGTCTAATTGCGTTTTCGATTAACGAGGCATCTGCTCTCCGGTTGAATTCCATATGTTGATTAACACCAGCTTTCGCACGCGAGCCGATTTAGTGGAGAATTGCCCCCGAGAGATGCGCATACTTGCACGTCAGTTTGTATGTGTTGACCTCGTTGTGGGAATATATCCGATCGCGAGACAAATATTGGAAGTTTGTTTGAGTTTTCCTGGAACAAAACACATTCGGATAAATGTTTGATATCTAACGGGACGTGGTATGCATGTGTGAATGGAAACCAAGTTGTTATACAAACGGATACACCCGTGCATAGGTATTTCTTTCTTTCTATTTTATTTTAGTACATAGAATATCCTAGACATTGTTCACAACCATTAAACCAATGCGATAATTTGAACGATAACGGTTTAGAGGATTATCTTTAGATAGGTGTGTTGCAGACCATAACATATCGTTTAAACGCATTAGAATATATATTTACTATTCAGAAGTGTGTGTTTTAACGCAACGTATAATGTGTGTTGCTATACATATACATTTCTAAGGCGACCAAAATCATGAATGAACAATTAACTGACACATTTAATTTGGTGTTCATATACAATTTAACAAAAACAAAACATAAGCCCTGCCCATAAAATTCGCTATGCGTACATAGAATGAGCATTTAGGAAGGGATATCGTGTTGCTTAAGGACGGGTTGCATAGGCAGATCCGAGGGAGGGGGGGGCGGACGCGGCGTACGCCCCCCCCCCCTCATAAAATNGGGGGGGGGGGCGGACGCGGCGTAGGAAGAAAATGTTAATATATATCGTAGATGTATGCAATAGTGGATAACACGTAATCAAATATCAGTCTTCGCTCACAACCTGTAAATGTATATTTATACTCCTAATTGTATAAGTCTGCCGTTTGTTGGCAGAAACACAAGTATCTCGTGCTTGCACAATGTAGAGGCTGACAACATACCCTCCGTGAAATGTATGAGGATAAAGTACAATGCGCGTTGTAAACAACAAATAATTCTTGAAGAAGTACTGACCCGGAGCACAGCTAAAAATAGAACACAGTTCTCATTTAAAATGCTATCTACTAAATAAATCATGTTCGAAGCAAAATAAGGTTGGAACAACTAAATTTATCGCTTTATACACAAATCATTGTCGTTCTGGTGCGACAATTTTATGTAACGCTTGTGTGGATTATTCCCCAAGCGTTTGAACTGAAAACAGCTGTTTATTGACCGATACACATCCGTATATCGAAAATTATTTATTAAATACATGTATATCATGAATGGTCAACCACTTATGTATCTCGTTAACGTATTGTAACGCCATTTCAATAACTGTTTAAGGCAGAGTTTTAAATGAACTAAAAGAGAAATATATTAAGCTCTCTAAATAACTCTAACGTATTTATTGGGTCATTATTGTATTTAATTAAAAAAAAATATGATGTACACAACCGGAAGTTCCCAGAGTTAAAACGTATTCCACATAATTACAGCTTTATGTAAAATGAAACAATCTAATGTCGGTATAAACGGTTTAAAATAGCATTCTATATGAATATCGCATACAAAATAATAGACATCAAACACTATTTTTCTAATTATCATATATTCCAATATTGCGATGCGATCACAGTTTAAGTGTATTACCAAATTTCATGCGCCCATCATTTAAGAAGAAACGAACACAAAAGAGCTCCAGTAAGCAATATGCTATCTTTTGGTGTAATGTGTAAAGGATAGTGGAGGAAAATATATCATATTATATTATTCTGTTGTGAAAATACTGTATTACATTTCTGTTCTTTAAATTCATTCAACTAGCTTCCGTTTTATTAGAAAATGATATATTTGGTATCATTTTTTTTACCTTTGACCATAATTTAGAGAAATAACTTGCCTTGCAAATGGTAGGTTCTTGAAAATTAAGGCAATAATTCAGTTTGTTGTTTAAGTGTGTGATTTTTGACAACACTATCAAAACATTATCAAATCATTTATCTTGTGCATTTATTAATATGTCTCTTTCATTTACACTTAATAGTATGCGAATGATAAATGATGTCTAAAGACATTGACTTTCTCGGCTTTCTGAGTCAAGTTGATCAAAGTGACAAATGCACATTGCAATGTAAGTTTTGAAAAAAGCCCACACGTCATTACATATTTAACAAGAATTAAATGTAACCCGCTTCATAAATGTTAGACGTAAATGAAGACATATCATTACCGCTTAATAAATGTTACACGTAAATGAAGACAGATAATGTAAATGTTTTACGTACACGAACACAGATAATGTAAATTGTATACGTAAACGAAGGCAGATGATATAAATGTTACACGTATATGAAGACAGATGATATAAAGGTTACACGTATATGAAGACAGATGATATAAAGGTTACACGTAAATGAATACAAACGATGTACATGTTACATGTAAATGAAGACAGATGATATAAATGTTACAAGTAAAATAAAGACAGATGATATAAATGTTACACGTAAATAAGGAAACATAACTACTGCTTAAGCGGCTTAGGACGTGGCTAGCAAAAATGTAAATACTTATGCCATCATTTCCCGCACTACAAGTCAAAAAGTGTTCAGGGATGTGCGGTAAACCGAAAGGTATTAGCATACGGGATTATAACCTACAACGACATACATGTACCTGTTGAAGTCCTTGAAAGATATTTTTTGAGTGTGAGCACAAAAAACACCTGTGTTTGCATATTATTTGAGCCTTGCTATGGGAAGACCGGATGCATGTGCGTAAAGTGTTGTGCGTAAAGTGTTGTGCCAGATTGGAATGTGCAGTCCGTAGAGGTTAATCATGGACGACACTTTACGCTTTCATTGATTTTTGTGTGTTTAAATGAAGTTTCTTCTAAGAGAATATCAGGTCTAAACGGAAAGTGCCGTCCCAGGTTTGAATCTGCGGAATGCAAATTGCTAATCTGGGACGACACTTCCCGCTCATGCATAAAGCCCGGTTTCCAAGAGCGAAGCTCATATATATAATTGAAATATTCTATATAATATTTCAAAATATCGTTCGCATTGAACAAACGCAATGCTCTTTAAAGACGTCCCTCAGAGGAGCTTTCAATAAAAAGTACGTCATCAGGCCAATAACAAGTCAATTAAGCTCTTTGTAGCGGAGAGTAATTTCTACATGTTTCATGCATATTTCATCGGGTACATTGAATCTCTATAGATGTTTGGAGAAACATTGACAGCTTTTTTCTTATTTTTCGTTGCGAGATCGAAATAACATGTAGTCTGTAATCGATATCTGAGTGCATATTGGTTCGTTAGCGTTTCATTACACAAATTAAAATACTCGACTTATTCATCACTTATGTTTCAATAGTTTGGTTTATAAGCTTATTAACAGTCAACCAAATGTTATTATCTTAAATTCATGTTTGTAAATCATGTATTCATCCATCTTAACGAGAGCTGAACAACCACTATTTTATAGATAAAACAGCAAATATGTTATGTATATATAAATGAAAACTAAATAACCTAAATAAATCTGTATATTTTAGTCATGATAGTTTCCATAACATATTTTTTGACAGCTAACAAGTTTCTATGTAAGACCTTAATCCACCCCTGATTTCTCAATTAGCCGAGGGTTATCATTCACCAATTATGCGCGATGGTAATCGCGTCTATTTTATACACTTGGGATGCTAGGAGAAATAAAGAAACATATTAACGCACGATCGCATGTGTTTGATCCGCGCAGGTTGTTTTCAGTGTAATACATAAATAAGTGCGATGTGAATCTTGATTCATGAATGTAAAATACACCGAATGTGTATATGTATCGTATGTTGTTTCTAGCCCTTTTTTAATACGCCTAGTAATACTATATGTTTAGTGCTCATTATGAACGCTATATTAATAGGATCGATAAGAAAATACCTCATATTTATGTATTTAAATGTCAAATACTGTATCTATAGTAACACATGTATTGCTTATACTTTGCGTTGCCTTAGATATAACAATATATACTTGTCTATATACTATATACCTTAACGTGAACGCCAGGTTTACATGCGGGTACATCTATAAGAATACTACACTGGTTTTGTACAAATCTTATTGAATTTAAGTAACATATGTTACGATACAAGAAGAGACAAATAAAGTATGGTTTACATGACGCATAGCGTACACTGGTAGGCTATCATTTAATCTAAAAATGAGATGAGCGCACTTAGTATTAAGTATTCTTTTTTTAGTGCAAAATTGAATTCACTCCGTAGAATATTACACACATACGTACAATACAAAGCTTTTCATAAAGTATTATGAATTTCATAAACGAGTGTTTCATGTACAGCTCTCTGATGTGTACATATATATAATTGTCGTACATTTAACATACATAACAATAAAATTATAATTGTGTTGTATTTGTAGTTACAAATACTTAGTTTTAAGTATTACATATTANTAATGAGCAGGCACACGAGCAATTAGCACCTACTCTGCAGTGTGTTTGTTTAGCACTTTACATTATATTGTGTTTCACTATTTGTTAAATCTAAATTATAAACCGACCAATTAGGCTTGTCAATTAGAACATTTGACCGCCACATGTCCTTTTATTTTATAAATATTACATCAACGTGAATATCCAGTATAAAGTCGGTCCAACGTGTTCAGATATCACGTATATAAAAAGTTAAGCGAAATCTATAATCATGACTCTATTATCGGATGCCTGGAAAGTTTTCAAACGGGCTGCTGACAAAAAATCAGCTGTATGCATACTATGCCCAACGACACTGTCGTTGCATGGGGGTACATCCAAACTCCGTAATCACATGAGATTTAAACACCCCGCTGAATTTCGATGTGAGCCATCTCCAGTAAAGCAGACATCACTTGACAGCTATGTAAGTGCTCCGAAAAAGATGACTTGCTCAGAAAGCGAGTCAATAACAAACGCTATCGTTGACATGGTGGTAAAGGACTTTGACTGCATCACCCTACTAAAGCATGCCATCCAGGAAAACCACTTTGCCCGTTGCAAAATATATTTACGATAATTGACAATTGCTAGTAATCAGCAAACTGTAAATGCACGCAATTCTTAGAGGATAATGGGTGTTAATAAAACAAAACATAATTCAAATTCTGCACTAGCTTTTATTGATCAAGATGTGGAACAATAATTATGTGTAAATGACATGAAGCTAATATTACAACAAAGAAATATCACAGTTCACCGACAAGCACATACACAATTATTTAAAAACGTAAACGTTTTTTTATTATTTTTATTTTTTTCTATGTGGTACAAAGACAGTCGGTTAACCGGTTAACCGCTCGAATATCGAATCAGGTTAACCGGTAACGGATTTGCTAAGGTTTGCCATCCCTACTTACAAACAATACATGAAGTATGGTTCTTCATTTTAACTCAATGCTTTATTTTTCACAACCATCGATCATTAACAAACAATTAGAAGTACATTGTTAAAATGACGTTCGTGAAAGGTCCCTCTTTCAATCGTATGAAATCTTCACATTATTTGCGAGTTACACACATACAAAAGCTCCATCAAATTCAAGATGTTTAATTGTTTCATGACAGCCATTAACGATTGGATTAAAGGTAGGAAATAATTGCATTAACGGTGTACAGTAAACACACACAAACGCACACAAAAAATAATGGTAATATACTTTTGTATGCTTTCCCCACTTTTCATTAGTTGTACCTGAAATTCTACATTAAATGTAACGATAAAATAAAATAAAAATGGTGTCAATGTTTACAAGAAAAATGAAGTTTCCTCAAAAACATAAGCAAGAAAAATAACGTTTGGAACTGTTATAAATCTTCATTTATTTTAAAGTCATATAATATAAAAAAAAGCTTCAGCAATTCCAAGAAGTTTATAATATTTAACCGACATAACAGCAAATCAAGAGAGGTTAAAACAAATATTTGCATTAACGATACAAAGTTAGGCTTATCAAAAAAGAGAAAAATATTAGTAATATTTTTGCTCCAGATAGAAGATAATGTCAAAAACATATTCGGAAATGGCAACCGGCATTACCGTATGAAAACTTCATGTCTACGTTAAGTTATATAAGTTTATTGATGTAATTGTAAGCAGAGTTTAAATAAGGCTTTATTCCCCACGCCTTTAGTATTTAGATGTAAATTGTCGTTATATTTATTCGCTGACATTATGCTTATTTCATTATATGCATTTGATGTTAACGGGTTTCGCTCAATGCATGAATTTCCTTTATATCGTGTGTATGTTATCCGATAAAAAATGTGAACGTCTCAAAGTATTGAACTTAAGCATACATGTCGATACATTTGGAAGGGGACGAAAAAATGCTTGGGATGAAAAAAAAAAGATCCAACTGGCAAATTTATGCAATTTAATATTTGCTTTAACGCACATGTCCCAGCACTGGTACTATGGCGCTGTAAACTATTAATTTGACACTTTTACTCCTTGACCGTATCATCGTTTTTCTGAAGAATTTTGTTTCTAATATGATCTTCCTTAGTATGTCAAAGGAATATACTTTAATGTAGCTTTGCTTTATTTTCACGTTATATACCATTAATGGTTAATTTTTAAACATATGCAAAACTTACCATGATATCCAAGTAATATTTTTCATACGTTAAATCATATTTATTTCACTATTCTGCATTGTTAAAAACAACAAACGTTAGAAATTACAGATTTGTATTTGATTAATATACGAGATCGATACGTATATGTTTGAAGGTATTCAAATTACAAAATATTTTTTTAAGCGTATTCCAAAAATGATCCTATTTGTTTCCATTTGAATAGGAATAAACCTCAAGTTTAAGTACTTACCATATGTATGTATCTTACAATTCCAATTTCAGATTTCTCTAGTTGCCATCTAAATGTATTATACAATGTTAAATTCAACACAATTCTCACGTTCGACTAGTTTTGAATATGCTACGTACACCTACTTCCATCACTTCCATCACTGCGAATACCTGCTTCTGTTAATATGTTTATTTATATTGCACGTGGATCGAAACAATAAAAATGTGACCGTTTGTTTAACCTGTAAAGATCTACACATTATCTCTCCATCAAAAACATAACACAGCGTCTAATATTATTATATTTGTGCTCATAACAATCTTTATTACCTTTATTTCTTAAAGATGTCCATTTTTATTACTCATATCGTTTTTTTACTGTTTTACACTAAACACAAGTTCATTAAGTGTTTAACTAAATTACTCAGAGGTAGATCTGCATGAATGCCGTTGTTGTTTGTGCTTACATTCTGATTTTCACAGATATAAAAAAAGGCAACACAAATAAGAAATGCATGAATCATGTATTTATGACTTTCTGCCATGATTTGTTTCTTACAATGTTTGACCTCAAACATTATATGTGCTGCATTTTGAAGTGAATGTCAAAATGTTATAACGGAAAGATATAACGGTCAAAGGGACGGGCAATATGATGTTGCAAAAGAATATTTCAGACGACAGTTAAAATTTTTCTTTGCGTTACCGATCGAATATTTGACCGAAATTAATGGTAACTCTATTATTGGACACTTTCCCTCCTAGACAAATTGTATCGTATAACTTATGTGGTTTTCGCTTATATAATAAGAAACCTTTGTTTGGTTGCCTCGGAATATAATTTGAATCTTTTATGACAGGCACGTTTACAAATGATATTAAAGCAATGCAAACTCAGACATGAATTTTATTATAGTCTTTGTCACTTCTTATGATCGTCCCTACAAAAACATAAATTTGTTTCTAAGAAGGGACATGCAGCGTGGCTAATAGAAACTCAAAATACGGAAATCTTATATACATATTTTCGTATAATTATGATAGTTCACAATGTCGTCAACACATATATTTAACAACTTCGCATTATTAATAAAGTGTCATTTCCAAAACAAAATGTCATCTGACCATCCCGTTACACCTCATGCCAAAGTTAACACTTTTGCTAATGATTTTCTATACAAAATAATAATATTAACATGTTTTCCACAGGTTATGACTATATCAAAAGTGTATTTAAGTTTCAAGAGGAAGAGAACGTTTGTCGTTCTTTTGATTTTTTTTAAACCAATAGCATTATGTATCAAGTGGTTATTTGACGCTATGAAGGCGGACGTTAGCAAATTAAATTACAAGTAATACATTGGAACATGATTTGGTTACTAGTAAATTTAATATATTTAAAATTGCTGATCAATGAACATGATTTTTTTTTTGGTTCTTAGAAGAAGCATTCTCTTCAATATCAATCGACAATTCTACGCCACTGCATTTTCGATGAGGTTAATGCAAATTAGGGGAATGCAAAATAGATATCTTCTAGCAGTTTACAACTGAGATGACATGGCAGATACATCGAACTAATGTAACTTTATCTGCATTACGTTACAAGGCATTATTTCAAATCGATTATTCAAAGCAGGTGTCTAGGGAAATGAAGAACAATTGAAAATACAATTGAATATTTCTGACAATTAAAGCCTTAATAACGCTAAAACATATATGAAAATTTCGTAGTATATTTCGTAAAATAAAGTAAACANTGATTTTTTTTAAACCAATAGCATTATGTATCAAGTGGTTATTTGACGCTATGAAGGCGGACGTAAGCAAATTAAATTACAAGTAATACATTGGAACATGATTTGGTTACTAGTAAATTTAATATATTTAAAATTGATGATCAATGAACATGAATTATTTTTGGTTCTTAGAAGAAGCATTCTCTTCAATATCAATCGACAAATCTACGCCACTGCAGTTTCGATGAGGTTAATGCAAATTAGGGGAATGCAAAATATATATCTTCTAGCAGTTTACAACTGAGATGACATGGCAGATACATCGAACTAATGTAACTTTATCTGCATTACGTCACAAGGCATAATTTCAAATCGATAATTCAAAGCAGGTGTCTAGGGAAATGAAGATAACACGAACAATTGAAAATACAATTGAATATTTCTGACAATTAAAGCCTTAATAACGCTAAAACATCGATGAAAATTTCGTAGTATATTTCGTAAAATAAAGTTAACATATAAATAATCAGTGTTCCTTATAGCAATAGCCAAAATTTCAACGTTAGATGTGCTCTGGTAACATAGATTTAACAGGATACAAAATACTCTTTTTTATTTTTTTGTGATACAATATATTCAACGCATGTTCATGTACCAATTTAGTGTTCATGTGTCGTATGAATAGATATCGTTGCGGGAAATTAAAATATAATTTAGTTATATAGTTTGAATAAGGTTTTTATGCCCCACGCCTTTAGTATTTAGATGGAATTGTTGTTATATATCTTCCGCTGACGATATGATTGTTTCATTATGCCAATGCATAATGCTGTAAGCGGGTTGCGCTCAATGCATGCTACGCTCAATTTCCTTTATATCGTTTGTATTTAATCCGATAAAAAAATGTAAACGTCTCGCAGCATTGAACCTTAGCATACAGTTCGATACATTTAGAAGGGGATGGCCCAATGCTATGAGAAAAACAAGATCCAACTAGCAAATTTATGCAATTTAATTTGCTTTAAGTTTTACGCACATGTCACAGCACTGGTACTTAAGCGCGGTAAACTATTAATTGGACACATTAACTCCTAGACCGTTGCATCGTTTTTTTTTCTTGAGAATTTTGCTTCTTACATGGTCTTCCTTAGTATGTATACGAAATATTTTATTTAAGCTAGCTAAGGTATATTCTTCATTTTCACGTTATAAACCATTAATGGTAAATGTTTAAACATATTAAAAAATTACCATGATATCCAAGTAATTTCTTTTCATACGTTAAATTATATTTATTTCACTTTCCTGCATTCTTAAAAACAACAAACGTCAGAAATTTAAAGATTTAGTTTTTGATCGATTTTTTTAGGTATTTCTAACAATTATAAAATATTTTTAGCGTATCCCATAAATGATGTTATTAGTCTACTCCAATATTACACCAACATCAAGTTTAAGTGGTTACCACATGCATGTATCATACGAAGTAAAATTCAATACCAATTTCAGATTTATGTAGTTACCATCTGGATGTATCATACAATATCAACACCAGTCTCATGTTTGAGTAGTTTCCATTTGACTATGCTACATACACCTGCTTTCATCACTGCTAACACCTGCTAAATACATATATTACTAGCAAGTGACTCGGAACAATGGAAACGTGACCGTTTGTTTAACCTTTAAAGATCTACCAATTATTTCTTTATCACAAAAAATAGCACAGCGTCTAATATTATTCTATATTTGCACATTACAATCTTTATTCTGTATTACATTGTTTTTCTTAAAGATGTCCATTTTTATTACTTATATCGTTTTTTCTACTGTTATACACTAAACACAAGTTCATAAATTGTATCTCTTAATTACTCAGAGGTGGATTTTTAGGAATGCCATTGTAGTTTGAGTGTAAATTCGTATATTCACAGAAATGAAAAAAAAGGAAAAAAAATAAAGCATGCATGAAACATGTATGTATGACTTTCTGGAAAGATATAACGGTCAAAGGGACGGGCAATATGATTTTGAAAAACAATATTTCAGACGACATTTAAAATCCGTCTTTGTGTAACCGATCGAATATTTGAACGTAATTTATGGTAACTCTATTATTGGACACTTTTATCTCCTAGACAAATTGTATCGTATTACTTATGTGGTTTTCGCTAATATAATAAGAAATCTTTGTTTGTGGGCCTCGGAATATAATTTGAATCTTAAATGATAGTCACGTTTACAAATAATATTTAAGCAATGTAAACGTAGATATGAATTTTATTATAGTATTTGTCACTTCTTATTATCGTCCCTTCAATAGGGGATAGAAACTCAAAATACGGAAATGTTATATATATATATTTATTCATATTTTGATAGTTCACAATGTCGTCAATATATATATATATTTATTGACGAAATATGTTATATGCGCTATGTAGGCAGACCTTGGCAAATTAAATTACAAGTAATCAATGGACACATAATTTAGTAAAAAGTAAATTAAATATATATTTAAAATCGACAAACAGGATAATGTTTGGTTGTTGGAAGAAGAATACTCTTTTCAATATCAACTGACAATTCTATGCCACTGCCTTTTCGATCAGGTTAATGCAAATTGGGGGAATGGATAATCTATATCTTCTAGTGGTTAACAACTGAGATGACATGGCAGATACATTGAACTAATGTAACTTTATCTGCAATACGTTACAAGGCATTATTTCAAATCGATAATTCAAAGCAGGTGTCTAGGGAAATGACGATAACATCAACACTTGAAAATACAATTGAATATTTCTGACAATTATAGCCTCTATAACGCTAAACAAATCTACGAAAATATCGTAGTATATTTTGTAAAATAAAGTAAACATGTGAATAATCAGTGTTCCTTATAGCAAAAGCCAAAATGTCAACGTAATGTAATGTAATGTAATGTCAAAATGTACTCTGGTAACATATATTTAACACGATACAAAATGCTCTTTTTATTTTTTGTGATACAATATATTCAATACATGTTCATGTTCCAATTTAGTGTTCATGTGTCGTATGAATAGATATCGTTGCGGGAAATTAAAATATGATTTATTGTGCCATACACAAATAAAAAGAGCAGTTTATATCTTGTTAAACATATGTGACCAGAGCACATCTACCGTTGAAATTTTGTCTATTGCTATAAGGAACACTGGTTATATATATGTTTACTTTATTCTTACGAAATATATTACGAAATCTTCGTTGATTTTTTAGCGTTATAGATGCTTTAATCATTATGTTTACAAGCAAGTACATTTTAAACCAGCATTTTAACACATGAATTATGCTTTGTTTGTTGTTGACAAGCACGAGTACCACACAAACTATGGGCATTCTTTTTTTACAATATCTATGTTGAAAAAAGCTTTGTTCGAATGAAATAAGCTTCGTGTGTAGTATATGTACTTAAGGTTGTACTCCCTCGGCATTACCTTCAATCGCTTACAAAAATATACGTATATACAAGATATAAACAAGTTACCAAAACGTTATCATTTCACCGATTTCAATGTGGGTTCTTTTACATTTTGGGCGGTGAGTTTTTCTGTAGAAACATTGTTTGCCAAATATAAGTTAAAGTAAATATTCCTGAATTATGCTTTAATCCCATTAAAACAACGGATGTTTGTTAGAGGGGGTTATCACGTGATAACATGGCGACGTCATTGCCGAGACAGGTATTTCCCGCCGTTTTATACCCTTTGATACTTAATTTTGATTTTGAAATGCCGCTCACATTTCCAGCCATACCAGTAAGAAAGTGATTAGCGTTTATTTTGTATTAATATTCGCTTTATATCTCGACTTTACTCGCTACAAATGTCTTAGCGGGAGCTATTATTTTGTGAACTGTAACCTAGTGCCGATATACATTGCACCTTCTCCATTTCTGTATATCGAGAATCGGGAAGAGATGTTTGTACACACTATAGTTACATTAGTTATATACCCATGCTTTGAGGACACAACACCGATGATTGGCATATTCACCTTTGACCGAATTTCAATATTTGATATTAAGATATTAAAGTGTTTTTCGCTTGTTGGAAACTTCAAGAAATGGGTCGATTATTCATTGTTGTGCATCTCTCGACAACACCTTGTTATGATGTAAATAATTACACATAACAAAATATATTTTGATAAAAATCCTAATAACATTCAATGTATTTTAAGCTGTTTTATATGTCGATATTGTCTGTTTTTTTCTAAATCAATTTTTTATTAGTTCCAGTTATGTTTGTTTTAAAACTTAATCTTTCAATATAGCGAATTGCATAAATTACATTAACCAAAAAAAAAAGAGATCGCTCTGGTACATGAGTCTCATTGTTAGTATGTATAAACTCGGATATTCTCTTTTTGTTTACATACAAAAGCCACAAACAATAAATGAAATATGGTTCTACGTTTTAAGTGTCTGCTACATTTCTTACAACCATCGATCATTAACAAGCAATAAGAAATTAATTGTCCACATGGCACGCGAGAAAGGCCTCTCGTACAATCTTATGAAATCTTAACATCATTTGCGAGTTACACAAATACAAAAGCTCCATCAATTTCAAGGTGTTTCATTGTTTTGTTTTACTGACATGGCAGACAATAACGAGTGTTTATGTTAGGAAATAATTGCATTAACAATATAAAGTAAACACACACACGCACACAAGAAAATAATGGTAATACATTTATTTATGCTTTCCGCACTTTTTATTAGTTGTACATGAAACTATAATTACATGTCACGATAAAAATAAGATACAAATGGTGTCAATTTTTACAAGAAAAAATCAAGATTCCTCAGAAACATACGCAGGAAAAACAACTTGTGCAACTGTTATAAATCTTCATTCATTGTTAATTCATGTTATATAAATTTAAAAGCTGCAGCAATTCCATGAAGTTTATTATTATTAAACCAATATAACAGCAAATAAAGAGAGGACATATTTGCATGAACAATAAACAGTTACTACTTATCAACAAAGAGGAAAGTATGTGTAATATATTTGCTGCAGTTAGAAGATAATGTCAAACACCTAGCGAGAAAGGCAACCGGTATGACCGTATGAAAGCTTCCTATCATGTCTGCGTTATATAAATACTTATAAAACTGCACCAATGTTTAACAGATCAATCATATTAAACCGACATAACAGCAATTGAATATTAAGAAATATTTATAAAACGGCTAAATTTTCGAATAATATTATAAGCTGCCTTTGTTATAAAAATGGCGTCAGGTTTGAAAACGATCATTCTGTAGTTTATTGATGTTATTATAAACAGAGTTTAAATAAGGGTTTTTATGCCCCACGCCTTTAGTATTTGGATGGAATTGTCGTTATATATCTTCCGCTGACGATATGCTTATTTTATTATATGCATTGGCTGTAAACGGCATTCGCTCAATGCATGAATGCCATTTAAATCGTTTGAATGTAATACGATAAAAACAATGTACACGTCTCGTAGCATTGAACTCTAGATTAAGGTCGATGGATTTGGAAGGGAATGGCGAAATGCTATGAGAATTTTTTTAACCAAGTGGCAAATTTATGCAATTTAATTTGCTTTAACGCACATTCCACAGCACTGGTACTATAGCGCTGTTAACTATAAATTGGACATATTCACTCCTAGACCGTATCATCGTTTTTCTGAATTTTTTTACTTTCTACATAGTCTTCCTTAGTATGTCTTAGAAATATTATTTAAGCTAGGCTTGGGTATATTATTCATTTTCACGTTATAAACCATTAATGGTTAATGTTTATACATATAAAAAAATACCATGATATCCAAGTAATATTTTTTCATACGTTAAATTATATTTATTTCACTTACCTGCATTCTTAAAAACAACAAACGTCAGAAATGTACAGATTTTGTATTTGATTCATATTCGTGATCGAGGATTATTTTTTAGGTATTTCTAACAATTATAAAATATTTTAAGCGTATCCCATTAGTAATGTTATTTGTTTCCACTTGAATATGACACCAACCTCAAGTTTAAGTGGTTAGCATATGTATGTATCATACGGGTGAAATTCAATACCAATTTCAGATTTAAGTACTTACCATCTGAATGTATCATACAATGTGAAATTCAACACTAGTCTCATGTTTGAGTAGTTCCCATTGGATTATGCAACGTACACCTGCTTCCATCAATACGTACACCTGCTTCAATCACTGCGCATATCTGCTTCCGTCAATACTTATATTAATAGCAGGTGACTCGGAACAATGGCAATGTGACCGTTTGTTTAACCTTTAAAGATCTACCAATTATTTCTCCATTACAAAAATAACACAGCCAACCCTTCTTCTAACAATTATAAGAAGTTATACAATAGTTTACCGACTTAACAGCCTGTAACAAGTGTCTAATATTATTCTATTTTTCCACATTACAATATTTATTACCTTTATTGCTTGAGATGTCCATTTTTATTACTTATAGCGTTTTTTGTTTTACTCTTATACAATCAACACAAGTTCATTAAGTGTATCACTAAATTTCTCAGAGGTAGATCTGCAAGAATGCCATTGAAGTTTGTGTGTACATTCTAATATTCACAGAAATAGAAATGGCAACACAAATAAACCATACATGAAACATGTTTTTATGACTTCCTGCAATGATTTGTTTCTTACATTGTTTGATCTCTAACATTATATGTGCTGCATTTTGAAG
Organism: Dreissena rostriformis; assembly: GCA_007657795.1. NCBI lineage: Eukaryota > Metazoa > Mollusca > Bivalvia > Myida > Dreissenidae > Dreissena > Dreissena rostriformis. Next base: position 112,361 of record VMBQ01000299.1, read on the forward strand.
TAAATGTCAACTTGTTTTAAAGAAAAGATATAACTGGCAAAAGGACGGGCAAGAAAATGTTGCGAAATAATATTTCAGACGACAGTTTAAAATCTCCTATGCGTAACCGACCAAATATGTTAACGAAATGAATGGTAACTCTTTTATTGGACACTTCCCTCCTAGACAAATTTTATCATATTGCTTATGTGGTTTTCGCTTATATTATAAGAAACCTTTGTTTGTGTGCCTCAGAATATAATTTTAATCTTATATGATAGGCACGTTTACAAATGATATTAAAGCAATGCAAACTTAGACATGAACTTAATTATAGTATTTGTAACTTCTTATGATCGTCACTACTAAAACATAAATTTGTTTATAAGAGAGATATGCAGCGCAGCTCATAGAAACTCGGAAATCTTATATATACATATTCGTATAATTATGATAGTTCACAATGTCGTCAACACATATATTTAACAACTTCGACTTTATCAATTAAGTGTCATTTACAAAACAAAATGTTATCTGACCCGTTACACCTCATGCCAAGTTAAACACTTTTTCTAATGATTAACTATAAAAAAACATTATAAAAACATGTTTGCCACAGGTTATGACTGTATCACGTTTGTCTATAAGTTTCAAATGGAAGGGAACTTTTGCCGTTCTCTTGAAATGTTACTTTTTTTTTAAACGAATTGCATAATGTATTAAGTGGTTATTTCATGTTGGCGCTATGTAGGCGGACATTAACAAATTAAATTACAAGTAATTAAAGGATACATAATTTGGTAATTAGTAGATTTAATATACTTTTGGTTCTCGGAGGGAGCATATTCTTTTTATTAGCAATCGATAATTCTAAGCCACTGCCTTTTTGATGACGTTAATGCACATTGGGGGAATGAATAATCTATATCTTCTAGCAGTTAATAACTGTGATGACATGGCAGATACATTGATTTAATGTAACTTTATCTGCAATACGTTACAAGGCATTATTTCAAATCGATAATTCAAAGCAGGTGTCTAGGGAAATGAAGATAACATCAACATTTGAAAATACAATTGAATATTTCTGACAATTTAAGCCTCTATAACGCTCAAAAATCTAAAAAAAATCGTAATATATTTCGTAAAATAAAGTAAACATGTGAATAATCAGTGTACCTTATAACTATAGCCAAACTTTCAACGTGAGATGTGCTCTGGTAACTTAGATTTAACACGATACAAAATGCTCTTTTTTATTTTTTGTGATACAAAACATGTATATTCAACACATGTTCATGTACCAATATAGTGTTCATGTGTCGTATTAATAGATATCGTTGCGGTAAATTACAATATAATTTATTGGTGCCACACAAAAATAAAAAAGAGCATTTTATATCTTCTTAAATCTATGTTACCGGTGCACATCTAACGTTGAAAGTTTGGCTATTGCTATAAGGAACACTGATTATTTAATTGTTTACTTTATTTTACGAAATATATTAAGAAATGTTCGTTATAAGTTTAGCGTTATAGAGGCCTTAATCTTTATGTTTACAATCAAGTTCATTTTAAACCAGCATTTTAAACTCATGAATTGTGCTTTGTTTGTTGTTGACAAGCACGACCACCACACAAACTATGGTCATGAATCGCCTTCTTTTTTACAATATCTATGTTGAAAAAAGCTTGGTTTGAAATAAGCTTCGTGTGTAATAAATGTACTTGTGGTTTTACTCCCTCGGCATGACCATCTATCGCGTACACAGATATAAATATATACAAATTATAAACAAGGTACCAAAACGTTATTATTTCACCGATTTCAATGTCGGTTCTTTTGCATTTTGGTCTGTGATATTTTCTTTAGAAACAATTTTTGCCGAATTAAAGATTAAATAAATATTTTTTGACTTATGCTTTAATCCCATGAAAACAACGGATTTTTGTAAGAGGGGGTAATCACGTGATAGTCAACATGGCGACGTCCATGCCGAGACGGGTATTTCCCGCCATTTTATACCCTTTATTACTTAATTTTAATTATGAAATGCCGCTCTCATTTCCAGCCATATCAGTAAGACAGTTATAAGCGTTTATTTTGTATTAATATTCGCTTTATATCTCAACTTTACTCGCTACAAATTTCTTAGCGGGAGCTGTAATTTTGTCAAATGTAACCTAGTGCCGATATACATTGCACTTCCTCCATTTCTGTATATCGAGAATCGGGAAGAGATGTTTGTACACACTAAAATAACATTTGTTATATACTTATGTTGTCCCCATGCTTTGAGGACACAACACCGATGATTTATTTTTGCTTTTCGTAATTTGTTCTGTAATTGAAACATTTTAAAATATAAAGAATATAGTTTAATGGGCAATACGTCTTTTGATAGGCATATTCACCTTTGTCCGAATTTCAATATTTGATATTAAGATAAGTTAAGTGTTTTTCGCATGCTGGAAACTTCAAAACATGGGTCGATTATTCATTTTTGTGCATCCCTCGACAAAAACCTGTAATGATGTAAATAATTACACCTAACAAAATATATTTTGATAAAAATCCTTAGAATATTCAATGTATTTGAAGCTGTTTTATATGTCGATATTGTCTGTTTTTTCTTAATCAATTTTTTATTAGTTCAAGTTATGAAAACTTAATCTTACAATGTAGCGAATTGCATAAATTACATTAACCAAAAATAGAGATCGCTCTGGTACACGAATCCCATTGTAAGTTTGTGTAAAATCGGATATTCTATTTTTTACATAAAAAAGCCACAAACAATTAATGAAATATGGTTCTACATTTTAAGTGTATACTCTACTTCTTACAACCATCGATCATTAACAAGCAATTAGAAGTTAATTGTCCAAATGGCAAGCGAGAAAGGCCCCTCTTACAATCTTATGAAATCTTCACACTAATTGCGAGTTACACACATACAAAAGCTCCATCAATTTCAAGATGTTTCATTTTTTTGTTTTACTGACAAGGCAGCCAATAACGAGTGTTTTATGTTAGGAAATATTTGTATTAACAATAAAAAGTATACACACACACGCACACAAGAAAATAATGGTAATACATTTATTTATACTGTCCACACTTTTTAAGTTGTACATGAAATTAAACATTAAATGTCATGATAAAATAAAATGCAAATGGTGTCAATGTTTACAAGAAAAAAATCAGGATTTAAAACATTCGCAGGAAAAACAACTTGTGCAACTGTTATAAATCTTAATTTATTGTTTAAGTCATGTTATATAAATCAAAAGGTTCCAGCGATTCCAAGAATGTTGATAATCTTAACTGATATAACAGCTAATACAGAGAGGTTAAAAATATTTGCATGAACAATAAACAGTTACGAAAAAAAAGAGAAAACTATTGGTAATATAATGTCAAACACATATGCGGAAAAGGCAACTGGTATAACCGTATGTAAGCATCCTATCATGTCTAAGTTATATAAATAAAAATGACACTTCACCAATTCTTAAAAGATCAATCATATTAAACCGACTTATCAGCAATTTAATAGTTAGAACAATTTCTCAAAACAGGTCAATGTTCGAATAATAGTATAAGCTGCGTTTGTATAAAAATGCCTTCACGTTTGAAGACGATGTCATTGTTTTTCTGAAGCATTGTATTACATGGTCTTCCTTAGAATGTCTTAGAAACAGTTTTTAATATAGATTGGACATATGCATTAATGTCACGTTGCAGATCATTTATGGTTTTAAGTAATATTTGTCATACCATATTTTTTTTTCTGCATTCTTAAAAACAACAAAGTTTGGAAATTACAGATTTTGTATTTGATTCATATACGAGATCGATACGTATATATTTGCAGGCATTTCTAACAATTACAAAATATGTTTAAGCGTATTCCATAAATGATCATATTTGTTTCCACTTGAATAGGACACCAACCTCAAGTTTAAGTGTTGACCACATACATGTATCATACGATGTCAAATTCAATACCAATTTCAGATTTAAGTAATTACCATCTTAATGTATCATACAATGTCAAATTCCACACCAGTCTCATGTTTGATTTGTTTCTATTTAAATATGCTACGTACACCAGCTTCCATGACTCCGAACACCTGCTTCCGTTAATACGTATATTAATGGTTCGTGACTCGGAACAATGGAAATGTGACCGTTTGTTTAACCTTTAAAGATTTACCCATTATTTTTTAATCACAAAAATAACTTTTCTCACAATTCTAAGGAGTTTTACAATAGGAAACCGACTTAACAGCTTGTAACAAGTGCCTAGTATTACTCTATTTTTCCACATTACAATCTGTATTACCTTTATTGCTTAAAATGTCAATTTATATTACTTATATCAATTTGTTTTGTTACTGTTATACACTTTACACAAGTTCATTAAGTGTATCACTAAATTATTCAGAGGTAGATTCGCAAGAATGCCATTGTAGTTTGTGTTTAAATTGTATTATTCACAGAAATAAAAAAGGCAACACAAATAAGCAAAAAATGAAACATGTTTTAAAACTTTCTGCAATGATTTGTGATAAAATGATGTTGTAAAAGCATATTTCAGACGACAATTAAATTAGTTCTTTGCGTAACCGACCGAATATTTGAACAAAATTAATGCTAACTCTATTTATTGGAAACTTTCCCTTCTAGACAAATTTTATCGTATTACTTATGTGGTTTTCGCTTATATTATAAGAAACCTGTTCGTGTGCCTCGGAATATAATTAGAATCTAATATGAAAGGCACGTTTACAAATGATATTAAGCAATGCAATCTTTGATATGAATTTTATTATAGTATTTGTCACTTCTTATTATCGTCCCTTTAATAGCTGATAGAAACTCAAAATACGAAAATCTTTTTTTAAACCAACAACATTATGTATAACGTGGTTATTTTATGTTGGCGCTATGTAGGCAGACCTTGGAAAATTAAATTACAAGTAATCAATGGATACATAATTTGGTAATTAGTATTTTTTTTAATCGACAAAATGATAATGTTTTGGTTGATGGAAGAATAATACTCTTTTCAATATCAACCGACAATTCCACTGCCTTTTCGATGAGGTTAATGCACATTGGGCGAATTATTAATCTATATCTTCTAGCAGTTTACAACTGAGATGACATGGCAGATACATTGAACACATGTAAATAAATCAAAGCAGATGTCTAGGAAAATGAAGATAACATCAACACTTGAACATACAATTGAATATTTTATTTCTTGAATAATTGAATATTAAATATGACACGTAATCATTTTGTTTACATTCAAGTACATTTGGAACCAGCATTTTAAACTCATGAATTATGGTTTGTTTGTTGTTGATAAGAACTAGCACAACACAAACTATGGGGATGCATCGGCTTTTTTACAATATCTATGTTGAAAAAAACTTGGTTCGAATGGAATAATCTTCGTGTGCAGTAAGTATACTTGTGGTTTTACTTTTTCGGCATCATCATCTATCGCATACAAAATATATAAATATAAATGTATACAAAATATAACAAGTACCAAAACGTTATTATATTACCGATTTCATTAAGGGTTCTTTCGTATTATGGTCGGTGCGATTTTCTTTAGCAACGACGTTTACTGAAATTTAGTTTAAGTAAATATTTCTTGACAGATTCTTCAAGCCCATGAAAACAACTGCATTTTATATTACATATTTCTTCCGAAGATTAAGAAGGTACCTACATTTTACCTTGTGCCGATATAAAATGCACCTCCTCCATTTCTGTGTATAGAGAATTGGGAAGAGATATATGTACACACTATAGTTACATATGTTATATACTAATATTGTTCACATGCTTTAAGGACACAACACTGATAATTTATAAATGCTTTTTTATGACATTAACACATTTATTTATTTTTTTATTTTATTTTATGGACAATAAGTCTTTAAGTTGATATATACGATAGCCTTTGACCGATTTTCAATTACCGTCAACTTAAATATTTGACATTAAGATAGGTAAAGTGTTTTTCACATGTTGGAAACTTCAAGAAATGGATCGATTATTCTTGGTTGTGAATCCCTTTACACAAATGTGTTATGCAATTAATTATATCTAACATAATATATTTTGATAAATCATAATATTCAATATATTTTGCGCTGTTTTATATATCGATATTGTCTGTTGTTTTTTTCTAATCAAATCCAATTTTTTATCCAGTTATGTTTTTTTAAATTGAGTTATAAGTCTTGTATGATTTAATTACACCTGTCAGAATATACACTCACGAAACGTTATCATGCAACAAATTGAAAGTGACGTATTGCAGCCCTGAATAAGACATTTTTATATGCGTAATTGTTAAGACGTAATTTGCATTCGGGTTTCAATATTTTGGTATGAAAATGTGCTTGCTTAATTAAGATAATACAAAATTACACATTTTAAAATATAATTCTTATTCATACACAATACACATTTTTAAATATAATTCTTTTTAACTAAGAAAATATTAATGTCTCACTTCTTTCAATTTGTTGCTTAATAATTTACGTGGAATATATGTAGCACAAGCGATGGAACGTGTCGTTCTGAAATGGCTTGTGATTAGAGAAATTACCCCTAAAATTAGCCTCATCTAGCTAACAATTACCCATCCATGATTTTGTTTAATGACTAGTTCTCTTGCTATATTCGCTTCATTCAGGAGCGTCTCATTGCTGTGTAATATATAAATGCAGCAAATCGAGCCCATTTCACGAAGGGCGTATAATTAACTGTCTCCTTTACATCGGTACTTGTTAACAAGGCCAAACGACGAGCACGAACCTCGTATTCGTGTACTTACAATGTGTTTCATTAGCAAAACAATGCTAATATATGTATATATATTTATATATATATATATATATATATATATATTACGATTAAACATGTTTCGAAAGCAACAACCCTAAGGATCTGAATCCAGTTGAATTTTGATGGTAATACCTTCACTGCTGCCACCGCGTGAGGACTCCATCGGAAATCTTTACACTGTCTAAGCTCTTGTATGTAAGCCTTAAGCGACTATATAAGGACCTCTCTCGTTGTAAATATCGGTACGATTTTCATTCGACAGTTCTAATTCATCTTCTCTCAAGGTAATATCGTAAAATGACGCCAAACCTCTTAATCGTGGCTTTGTTTGCCTTAAGCATAACTCTAGTAATGACCATCGAAGACGACATAAACAACGAAGAATTAGAGAAAAGGACACCGGGATGGGGAAAACAAAACGCAGAACCTGGTAGGATTGGTTACATGGGGAACGTTCTAGCCGAGTTACCTGGGTATCAAACCGACTTCACAGAAAGTAACATAGGGCTTGATAAGCGCCGACCGGGTTGGGGCAAGCGTTCGTATCAATTCGACTTGGAATCGGATGATGAAGAAAAACGCGCACCCGGATGGGGAAAACGGAAATTTGAGTATTCAGACATGGATACTAACATGGACAAACGGAGACCGGGCTGGGGAAAGCGTGACGTGGTCTTAGACGGATTTTCCTACAGCAAACGCAGGCCAGGATGGGGCAAACGAGCTCCGGGCTGGGGCAAACGCTCGGACAATAACAATTTATGTCAGAAATTTATCAACGATATACGTCTTTTGCGGATAAAGCTCATTGCGGTAAGTTTGTCATATTTACGAGAGTGTTTTGTAATTGTGTTTGTTGTCTATTTTGCTAACAGGTAATTTGTTTTTGTGGATTGTTTAAAGGTATACTAAAAGTTACTTTTACTTGTTCGGTGGAGGAATGCGTTATAACCTTAAAATTTGCCCGTATAGCAATTAGCTTGAAAGTGAGTTTATTTACTTGAGATTTTCAAGAATATGTTGATCAGGCAATCTCAAATCAAAATGTTGCTAACACCATGTGTAATTTATGTGACAAATTTGTCTTTGTGGTTTATTGCTCTTTAGTTATTTCAGCTGTAAATTATCGAGGTAATTACTTTTTGTATCCTAGCATCAAGCCGCTAATTGATACAAGTACTGTAATTATTGAACGCATAATCACAATGCCATTCTTATAAAACCATTTTTAAATAATATTGAAAAACAACAGTTGATACAGCTTAACGATAGTCTTGATTTACCGACCGATCAACTCTTTAATAACCGTTATGATGACATGGCAAATAAAGTTGGCCAATGGTCAGCAACCATTTTAAATAGACGCATTTTCAAAGGATCGACGCTTTTAATGCAACCTTTATAATAATTATAAGTTTTGGAACATTGTACATTTAACATTATTGTTTTTAAAAACAAAATAAGTTGTTGGCATTAAAGAGTGAACAATAACATTCTAAAACCCAGAATAATATTGTACACAATGAATTTATTTCAAAACATATATTTCACATGTTTGTGAACGTGATAATTTAACGATACTAATTTTGTACTTTTTTATAGCAAGAATGATATATGTTTCCACGGTTTTAAACGGTTTATGCCTAACAACAATTATGCGGATACGAATTGTTTGACATTTTCTATAAGGTAAAATTAATTCAATACTTATTTGCACAGAAATGTAATCGATTTATTTAACAAAGAAATCCATATTTACAAATATCATTCACATTTTTGTTTCTAAGTAATTTTATAATTTAGTAAAATGTATTTATTTGTTTAGTACTTTAAGTATTAAATTACAATCACCTGACTCGCTAGTCAAACACAAACTATTTTGTAATCAAAAGGACACAAGTTCATTTTGAACAAAACATTATAACAAGATTTGTATACAGGGTTATCACTCGAATTTTATGTGAACTGTTTTCAACACTTGAGGATTTTTCCTTTTACGGGTTAACATGCATTTTCTTGTTTTCCGTTCACTGTTATGCATGTTATATAATGTATACTCGCGAATTGCAAGATTTCAATGTAGGTTTAAATTGTAATAAATGTTTAATTCTTATTACAATCCAATAAATGTTTCACACCTTTATACATTTATCCACTAAACACCATGCCTTTTCTTCTGGAATAAAACTTAACCAGAAAGCTATGCGTGGAATGTTTTCAATCAACGACAATATAGCGTCCTTTATAGCCATGGGAGCGTTAAACGTCATCATTTGCATAGATAATGCGATTTGGTATTGACTGAAATGTGTTGTCTTTTCCAGTAAAATATCAACACAACGACACGTGCTCGCAAAGTAATACAAAATGTATACGAGAGATTCCTTTCAAAATTCGGATTAAATAAAATGATAAAAATCGCACCATGGATAGTATAGTATCTGTAACTTACCATAGACAATAAGACGAGTCCACATTAGCAATTATATGGTAACACAGACTTATTGCAGGTTATAGTGGTAAATGCTATGAATTTGCACTTTGAAATATACTTAAAGGGAATTGTTCACAGATATTGAAGTTTGTCACTAAATGCTTTAAATTGATAAATATAAACATCAGAACTAAATAGCTTAAATATTAAAACAAGAATAAAAGTATAAAAAAAAAGTAGAAAAAAGAGAAAAAATAGGTAGCCACACCAAGACCACTGACCCATGGAGTACAAGCCAAGCGCCGAAACCACTCAGCCATCCGTCTTCACGTGTGGGTGTTTGTAATTCAGAGTTTAAGTTCGGGTCGTCGTTGAGTCTTTACGACTACATTATGTGCGGACCCGACCATCCGTCTTCCCACGGGTTGCCATTTATTGTATACTTTGTATAACCATCCACGGGTTGTTACAAAATATAACGATATCAAAAGAAATCGAATGTTTTAATCGTTTTGCGTCTTTGATGTACATTGTTAATTTATTTCTTAATTTTATGACCAAAAGTTGAAAAATTCTCATTTTGATAAACTGTGAACAAGTCCCTTTGAATCAGAAAAAAATAAATAGTTTACTTAGGAAAATACTTTACGGAGTCGTGTGTAAGAAAGCTGTTTAATCCATTTTGGAAAGACGTCTTAAAATCATTCGCAGATTTTATACACAATTTTTCAATAAACAATATCACGACATTTTAGGAAGTTCCATTATTCATTTATCATAAGTTTTTAATTATACACTGACATTTTATGTTACAGTTGGTATCACGATTTGTTTAAGATATCATGAATTAAAACGGAACAATTTTTACTTGAGCGGAATTCGAACAAAAACTATGAGCTAGTGTAAATTTTCTACAATTAGGAAGAATACTACAAGCGATTAAAAATACGTAGGATTGCTTAAACTCGAAAACATCACAACAATAAATGACGATTATTGTTTCCCAATCATTCCGGGATATATTGAGCCTATACTGTTGAACAATTAAAATAACTCGCGTATATATACCATTAATACACAACAATTAAACACCAACCGGCCAAGTCAAACGGAATAGTCGTTTAGTATTGAAAGCTCAGAATGGGAAAGTCTTAATGCATGGGTATTTACAATCCCAAAAGATTCATACAGCCATTGGTTTCAAGTAAGATTGACTCACACTATACCAGCCACAAATAATATGTTAAATAAAATGAAAATAAGTGACTCAGACCAATGTACTTTCTGTAAAACAGAAACACTCTTGTTCATTTATTTTGGAGTTGCAATGTCATACAAATGTTTTTACATCACATCACATCAAATCTGCAAATAAAACATTGATAACAATGTCAGTTTCGATTGTAAAACATATATATTTGGATCACATGGTAATCAATCTGAAAAGTATACCATTTTATGTCTCGAAATAAAACGCTTCATCTATAATTGAAGACGTAAAATGGTAACCCCTACAATTCATGATCTGCGAAGTAGCTGCAACATATCCTCTGCAGTTATACAAGACACACATTTAACAAACATTTATAAAAGTTCGTGGGAATTGGTGGAATCTCTTTGTTTTCCGAATTTACCTTTGTAACTATTAGTGCTTTTGTATTATTTTATTTTTTTAGCTTTGGCATGCATTATTGTAATATGAATGCTTGTACTGAACTTTCTTAGTATTCCAGCGATGTTTTGTATACAAATGTACAATGCATGCATATTGGCCAAAAAGTATATAGACCCAAAAACACAAAACAAACTTGAAACACTTTCATCAAAGTGTGATCATTCACGAATAATATGATTTTTAGTTCCATTTTCCATACAAGTTGAAAATCATTAAATGCTCCACAAATTCCCAGTGTACTCAAAAAATTATTGTCTCCAAAGGCTCAAAACGTGATAAGTAAAAGGTATTAATTGGCGCTTAAATCATGGTAATGCGTCATATCGCCACTTTATGGTCTAATAACACTCTTGGGATATCCATCCTCGGTAACCCAGTGTTGATAAATTACGTACTCTACATTTATATCGAGTGTGGCGGAATTGGACACGAGCATGAGTACTCGACTATGGACATTCGGGAATGTTACCACATTCAGTACTGGACACTTACTACTTTAGTAACCGATCTTGATTTCCGGTATACAGTAATAAAGGCCTGGTATCAACCAAATCTCTTGTGTTAACACCGGTTAATCACTGTATGTGATCTTAACGTTATTTTCTAGAGGGATAATTTAAATAAAATGGCAATTCACGTCCTTCTGTGTAGGGCACTGTGATGGCGTTGTGTATATGATTAAAGCAGCCTGAGTTTATTGGTTTGCTATTCATAGCTCTATATTGCCAAGTTTTGTTTTAACTCGACCATAAACGCATGTGTATGGTGGCATAGAACTGTCACATATAACTTGTTCACAGTTGGCAAAATGATAAATTGTAAACAAAATTGGCATATACTCTTAATGAAAAACACGAACGTATGCATTCTTTTTGAATAAGCGAAATAACACTTATGGCTAAGAAAAGTGTTAACAATATAATCGGAAAAAATAATGAAACGCGTGTTAGACTTGTCATCGATGATTTTAAAAACGTGTATAACCGACATAGCTTTTTTAACTACCATATAATTCAAAAGCCTGCGTGGTTAACTAGTAATGCTCTCGTTTTTTTCGAATTCCCGGTTTCTATCATTTTAAATATATTTTCACCTGTTACTATTATTGTTCAAAACTATTCCAAATAGTACAGTGTTGCTAGTAACTTTTTTAAATGACATTTTTATTTTAAATACGAACATCTGAGAACTTTTCCTTATAACAACCGTATAGAAAACAAGTCAGAGGGGTTCATACTTTAATAATGTTTTCTGTCTGACGTATGGGTTGCTTCACCAGGACATCACTCAAAATAAGAGGAATAAACATGCACCGTTATAGGTAAATAGATATCATTGAAAGGAGGCGTAGTGTAAAAGTACTATCGATACCATACTTGCATGGATATTGCTCTTTGTTTATGTTTCATACTTAACTTCTGTCTGTGGCTTCACATACACGATATAATTCACACATTTTCCTCTTTATGTATTGTTTTAGGTAGTAATGAAACGGTAATAGACCCGATGGACTCGTATGTTTTGAAGGAAAGAAATGGTAATGAACAGGTCAAAGACCGGACTGACTAGTATGTCGTGAAGGAAAGAAAAAACACGATACTGTTTATTGTAAAAGGGCATTTATTATAAAATGCCATAAAGTATATAACAAAAGAACAGATTCTTTCCTGAATGTCATAATGGGCGGTAAAATAAATTCTAAATCTTACTCATTGTAGCGTTGTACGATATGAACAATGACGCTAACACATAGACAAAGTTTCCATTTAATTTTGATCCATAAATTTTAATTCAAACACTTTCCAAATTCAAGATCCAAATCCAATAGTTAATCAACAATCTACAAGCGAACCCCTAAGCGGGGCTTGCCCAAAACAGCAAGAAATCGTGTATCTACATTCTAGCCTGTGTGCGTGGTACTATTTTACTACCAACAAAGTGACCCGTTATATAGCAGTGAAACAGACAGTAATATGTAATGTCAGGAAAAGGCCACCTAGTTAAGGAAAGAGTTTGATAAATAAATGACATTTTGGACCAACAATTGACACAACATGGTGGACCACTGGGTCAACTAATACATAACTTGTGATAGGGCCGGCCAGACCATGGCATTTTTATGTTTGTGAATAAATGACCTTCTCAAATGTTAACTGGATTTAGGCTATTACGTCACATCATGAATCAGAACTAGCAGTAGTGGAATTGAGAGGGGAGAGAGGCGGTCAGGCTACTTCAGACGATTTCACTCTTATCAAGGCTGTCAGTATGAACTTACTCACACTTTTCATGGTTTAACATGTTTAGCATTTATTCAGTACCAATGCTTACGCAATAATCTAACAATTGCCCTTTTTGCATCAAAGGTAAGGGCTAAATGGCCGACGGAATTCTTTCAAAATACATGCAGATAAATGCAATAGTTATGTGGACGGTAAGGGAATCTAATCACACGATCCTTGTGCAATTAACTGACAACTACCCTTTTTGCATCAAAGGTATGGGCTAAATTGACAAAGGATTTCTTTCAAAACAGATTAACACAAACGTTTTGTAGACGGTTACGGTATCTTACCACACGATCCTCGGTTTTGTAGTCTTTTGTATGTGGTGCATTTAATCTGAGCAGTATTTCTTATCCAATACAAACGCATACAGGCACCGCATAAAACGTGTGCGTATGGTAGAGGAGTGTGGAGGGGGTAGGCAACCGAGATTCTAATTATCAATAAGAGTATAGAATCACGGCGGGGTATTGGAGGAATTAGGTGGCAGAGCAATATATATGGGTACTAAGAGATTACACGTTCGCAGTTAACATCAAATATATCGTTATCCTTTATTTATAACGAACAGTACATTGGAGGCATTATGAGCCTATTTACATGTTTGCAATTGTCACCAAATATATCCTCATCGCGTTTTTAAAACACCGTTGATCTATTTCGCAATAAATTAATGATCATCAGACGTGTGTCCCATGCTTTTTTGTTTGGCTACAAAAATGGGGAAAACAAGTTTGAGGGTTAGCAACTTGGAATGGCTGAGAATCTCTAAGAGTTAGGTTGCATGTTCTTAAACTTTGATGTTGGGTGTAGAGTACCATAACAATATGAACTGTGTGAAGAAAGAACAGAACATCAAAATATTGTATAACAGATTTTTAACCTTAAGGTTCGCTTAATAAGTATTATCGTGTTAAGGCAAGAAAATGTAAATTATGTTACTTATAGGCCCATTAAGGTGATTTAGTAAAACAATAAATTATCTAAAATAAATATTTCTGTAAACGGTAAATCAAAATTCAGAACAATATCCCAATAAGTAAGTTATTACAAAAATCTGTTCGCGATCGCGTACTAGTTAACGTGATATTTTTCGAAAAACTTATGTGGTGAAGACTTTACGTAAGTTCTTGACGCGATAGTTATCAATAAACGTATGTAGCTATCGTAAGGCAGTTCTATGCCACCATATTATAAATAAGTATATTCCCCGTTCAACCTAGTTTATGTTTAAGAAAATGTGTTTTTGTCAACCACTTATAATTATCTCCCGCCATACTCAATTATGTTTTATAGTTATAAATATTGGTACAATACATTACAATCGCCAGAAATGACAATAACTAAAGGTTATAACTGTACATCATGCTTGTATTTTTTTTATAAACAATGGGGATTTCTTGTCATATGAAATTGATGGAGGGAGGTAATTACACTTATGTTTTCGTTAAAACTGATGCGTTTTTACACCAGTTCAGACAGTTAATAGGTTTATTTGTAAGCATAACTAAACAAAAACTAAACTGAAACGATTAATGGCATTGTATTTCGACCGCAATGTTAATGTTTTTTTTTATAATGATGGCTTGTTTTGAAACTAGAATGCGCAGTAAAACATTAAATAATAGCCATAGAAAACCACCTGGGAATTAAAAAATTGTGGCATGTTCGTGTTATCATTTTATTTATTTTTTCCCAACGGTTTATGGATGAGTTCAGGACCAGAAAGGCATACATACTCCTACATAAATCTACTTACTAAGAGTAATTGACCGCCATGAATAACAATGAAGCGATGCGTAGTAAAACGATTCGTGTGCAGCTTATCGACCACGAAGGTCAAAGTCTATCAAATTACTGTCGGCTAAATTAGTTGTTACTTCGATGTTCATAAAAATGAAATTTGTAAATAAATGGTTTAACAAATAGGGAAAAAAGATTTAGGGTTGGCAACGTGCAATGGCTGAGAACCGTTTAATGTTTTGGCAATTTGTTCTTAAACTTTGATTTTGGGTGTAGGATACCATAACAATATGAACTGTGCAAAGAAAGAACAGAACATCAAAATGTTGTTTCACAGCTTTTTTACCTTAAGGTTCGCTTTAACAGCTGTTGTGGAAGACCTCTGGCAAACTTATCTTAAACGTATTATTATATACGGTAACATATAATCAACAAGTAATATGACTAGTATCGTGTTAAGGATTGCGTTAAAAGGAACATGTTAATTATCTCTTTTATAGGCCCTTTGAGATGACTTAGTTTAGAATAAATGATATAAAAATATTTTTTCTTGAATAGTTAATAAAAATTCAGAACAATATCCCAATAAGTAAGTAATAACAAAAATCTGTTCGTGATCGCTCACCAGTTAACGTGATTTTTTCGCGAAACTTCTGTGGTGAACACTAAGCTATTGTAAGGCAGTTCTATGCCACCATAGTCCCGAATAAATAAGTTCATTCCCCTTTCAACCTAGTTTATGTTTAAGAACATTTACTTTTGTCAACCACTCATAATTATCTCCCTTCGTACTCAATTATGTTTTATAGTTATAAATATTGGGACAATACATTACAATCGTCCGAAATGACAATAACTAAAGGTTAAAACTGTTTATCGTGATTGTATAAATGATAACCCATGTGAATTCTTGTCATATACAATTGATGGCGGGAGGACATTTAAATTCATTTTTCGTTACAACTGATGCGTTAACATCAGTGCAGACAGTTAAAAGGTATATGTGTAAGCATAACTTAACAAAAACTAAAATGATGGAATTGTATTTCGACCTCAATGTTAATATTATTTTATTATGATGGCTTGTTATGCAACTAAAATGTGCAGTAAAAAGTAAATAAAGGCCATAGGAAGCCACCTGGTTGACACAAAATTTGTGGCATGTTCGTGTTTGTTTTTATTATTTTATGTTTCACAACGCTTTATGGTTGAGTTTTGGACTAGAAAGGCATACATACTCCTACATAGATCTGTCTTACATATCTGGCAGTTTTGTC
Source organism: Dreissena rostriformis (assembly GCA_007657795.1). Taxonomy (NCBI): domain Eukaryota; kingdom Metazoa; phylum Mollusca; class Bivalvia; order Myida; family Dreissenidae; genus Dreissena; species Dreissena rostriformis. The sequence goes on from VMBQ01000299.1 coordinate 128,634, forward strand.
TTGCCTTTTTGTAATTTTTGACTTGGTTAGTTTCTATGCTTTAATCTTATGCTATTGCGTAGGCTTTTTTTATAAACACATACACAAAACATAGCAAACACGTGTAATTTAATGTAAATTACTTGATAGTTATGTTCGTCAGATTTGTCAATAACACGTAACAAATAGTTTTAATATTGAAGAGCTAAATGATAAACTTAATGTTAACAAATATCATTATAATATAAATAAAACTCATAGTAACTTTTAACTAGTTTATTTAACAAGCGTTAAACGTAATATAAACACAACTGCGAAGTTAGTTTTACGTGTTATGTTTTAATGTGTAAATAACATTTCGAAGAGAATGTATTTTATTTTATATCAATCAATAGTCGTTTCGTTAAATATTTATAAAAAATTGTGCAATAATTTGGTTTAATATTTCATATTTCTTCAATATAATACATATTAAAAAATATTTTTCGATAAACCATTTCGGATAGCTGTAATTGCGTTGAACTAGAAATACCCTTAAAATATATATTTTAAAATCTTTAGCATCATATATAAATATCTTGCCACACAAAAAGGTAAAATGTCACAAATAGATAAACCTTCAAGTTATCTAACCGCTGGATTCCCTACTTTTACCAATAGCTCCCGTATCGCCTGTATTCCATAGGAGGCGGCAGCAGAAAGTCGTGTTAAAGAGAACAGATGCCGGCTTCGTTGACTTAATCATATCTGCGGGCATAAGAGGCGCCGTCTTGAATACAATTTAAGGCTGTTTATATGACACATATCTGTAAAAGTGTCACATTTATCGCAGTACATGCCATCTGAATGCAGAATGAGCATCGGGCAGTGAGTAATGGACCGCCATGAATAGCAATGAAGCGATGCGCATAAAAACGATGCGTGCGCAGCTTAGATACCAAGCAGGTCAAAGTTTATTAAAGTACTGTCGGCTAAATTAGTTATATATACGATAGTAAAGAAACATAGGTTTTTGTTGGAAATAAAATTAATTTTCTTAATATAAGCAATAACATCACAACATTGATGTCATAAATAGGTGATGCGTTTTCAAAGTGCATACGGCTAATCGTTTGCATAAGAAGAGTGAATATGCAAATAATATATTATTCCTGTTTACTAACACACGGAAGATATTACTGTACTTTACTGTGGTATTATTTATGTTGTAGGTTTTTGTCTCTAGTAAGACAGTTTCAGATATTTATGACTACGTGCGCAGATTGCCGTGTCTTATGACATTTACATAGTTTTTTTTTACAGCTTTTAATACAACTGAGCTTTTTATTGCATTGTATAATCTCCCATATGTTGTCTTCACTGTAGCAGATTTATGAGAGGTTTTCAAAAGTAACAGTTGTAGCAGGCTATTCTCACTATTTTATTACCTAAACTATATAACTTTAATATTATCACGGTTGAAATATGTTTCCGGACTTTAATTTTATGGTTATTTATAATTTACGCAAATTATACATTACATTGGACATAATGTTGATGCCAGTTTTAAACAGGACACATTTTAAAATACATTTTATCGAATGTGAGTTGTGCATTGTGATCTGTTTGCTTTGTTGAGAATAAGGTCGTGTATTGAACACACAAACATACAGTGTTAATTAATTTGTGATTGTAATTGGTTGAGATGGTTTCTGAGGTTGTGAAACCTTAGCAGTGCTAGTACAATCAGTAAAACCGTTCAAAGTAAATGTATATACACAATAAAAAGTGCATGTATATATACCATAATAAGCATGAGCATATGTACACTGAATTTGTAGACAGAAAATTGTGTCAATTGTAAAATCGTTGAAAAGGGCGAAACATCCATCTTAGAAAACAAACAAACGACTACTATTGATAATTATGTTTTCAGATGACGGAGGATCTGCCAGAAGTCTGTCCGTACCACGGTGATCTGGAGGACAAAAGCAAATAGAACACCAATCCATTGGCATGCCATCCCACGGGCCAAGGTTCATCGATTACAAGACCAGTTCAGTCATTTGTTAACAAACATTAAAATGTGCAAAACAATAATTTCTTTTGAACATTGTAAAGATCAATATACATACAAACTTATTGAAAGATTTTTCAATTATAAGGTGTTTGGTAATATGTTTCGTCTGTTTGTATCCCTGGAGTTAAATCATTTACGGTATCGAATATCTCGTTTGTAACAAGCGTATTCGTACCTCGAAAAATCAAAATGTCTTTCTTTCCTTCACGTCAAACAATTTGAAGTAAATGTACGCTATTAACGTTCATAATATAAATGCAAATAAACGACGTATTGACTCATATGTGAATATAATCGAATGTAACAAAAATGACCGCAAAAGTTCTAGTAATTTAGTGAATCAAGCGAAAATGACCGAAACTCATACTGTAATACTAAATTAAGGATCGGCGCAAAAATATGGATAGGTCGGGTAGATGTACACAAACTACGTTTTTACGCGATATAATGAAACCGTTTCAGGAATATTATTCGTTTCTTCTATGTAAAACGATATGATTTATTCGCTAATTATAGGTCGCGATCTTTCTCATTGAAATACTGAACAAGGCTCAGTGAAATTAGGCTTTTAAACATTTAACAGAAGTTAACAAGACCATATATCCTTCATGCATACGACACAATCATCCAAGTAACAAACAATAACGTCCGGACATTACACACAAACAACCACACATGTCGTGTTAAAGAACATTTCGATGCTACAGACGAGAATGATACGATGCTGAAACCTTTCTGCCGTTTCATCATCGCAAAAATCAGACACTCATTTTCTTCCAGGTTCAGATTTTTGGTTTACATTTTGTGCATGTTAGAATGCCCTATACTTGCCTGTTCATATATTTCAGCAATTGCCTACCCCCGACTTCTCGCATGACAAGACCATGTTTTCAGCCGTTTTCAGATTTGAAGGAGGCCGACCATTTAGAGTGTCATTCATTGTACATACCTGACCCTTAAAAAGGGCGTAATTTAAGTGCACACTAATGCTATGCATTGCGCGGATGGTCTTTCAGCACAACGCTATTAAATGTCTGTGTGGGGATATTACCCGCTTTTGCGTAGGTGTTTTATTTGCCGCGCATAAATAAAAAATAAAATAAAATAGCCTGTTATCTAAATTAATGATAAAAATGATGTTTTCCAGAATGTGCGTGTTATTCAAGGCATCATTTCATATTACAAAAGATTCCGTAATTAAGTAACGTTTTGAAAAAGAATTGTAGTGTTTACCAAAACAAAAATATGTATTCATCATATATCTTTCTTATGCCTGCATTTACTCTATTATGTTGCCACAACATATTTTTCAGGCATTTCCCTCGTCCACGAACTTTACGGATGGTCATTGAACAATAGTTCACTGAAAATATAATCATCATTTCGATGAAACTATTAAGAAACGTTTCAGTCACAAATGTCATTCGATATGTTAAGTGCATTTAGTTTCTTGATAAATAATTTCGTTAAATGACTCTGAAAGTAGCGCAAACTCACGTGCAGTTTAGTCACGTAATTATAACATTTAAAACGCAAGTAACAATACAATTTACACTAGTCATAACATCGGTCGACTGATCACAACAATTAAATGTTCCACATATATATTTTCAGTACTTTTCAGTATTAACAAATCGTCGTTAGTATTATGGTACTTTCTTGTTCAGTCGTGGGTTTTGTTTGAGTCGTGGCTATAGAGATCGCGTGTATTCCCTTGATAACAGTTCGTGTCAGAAAAAAGGTTTGAAACAGTCACCATCGTTTTGCTGATCAAAAATGCGTCAAAAACAGGTTATGAGGTAAAAATTGTAACTCATACTAACTTGATACGTTCTTATCAAGTACATACAATATATGTTTGTTCATGTTGTGTTTCTAAGTGACAAAACATTTTTATTAATGAGTAGTTTCCATGCTACATCGTCTGTTGACATTTTTTCAAAATGAAATTAACCTACCCTGGAATGTCAGATTCAATTGCAGCTATGTATAGCTGCAAGTCTTGAACTTTGAACAGCCAATCAGAATCCACGACTTAAGAAGAGGCTTTTATTAAAGATGGCGATTTGACACTATCAACACAATCGATTATTTTGCTGTTTACAGACGATACACATTTTAAATAAAACAGCAACAAATATAACGAACGAAGGTTGATAAGTGTGTTTATAATGATTTATAGTCATATAAAATTTATCTATACAATAGTTGTCATGTAAAATCTTTATGAAAATTACCCACGACTTATTTATCGTCATGCGCCGCTCCCGTTTCAACAAGATACTTTATATTGCGCCCTTTGCCGACGTCTATGGCGAAAAACACGAAAACGTGCGGGATTATTCATATCAATACATTTTTAAAGCGATGTTGTGCGAATTTCATATCACGAACAACTGTGTAGTTTGTGTGTCGATGACCTTTTGATATGTATAATATAACATACCTTAGACAGACAATGTACTATATACAAGTCGTTATAAAGTTCTGTTCTGTTCTGTTCTGATAAACAGTAACCAGTAACCGGCTACGTTTAGATTGAACTGTTTTTGACAATAGTTAAAGTTAAAAACATATTTTTCTGTCATAATAAACAACATAATGATGATGGAATCCATTCTTCTTAAGTTAATCATTAATAGTTTTAACAAGTTGTACTATTATTTTCGATTAATTTTATGTCCTGATACAATTGAGCACATGATCGATCAAAATTATAGTTCACACAAGAAAGGTCGTTGCAAATAAGTTGGGCAATCGAAATAAAACATATAAATTATCACCAAATGTTTCCAAACGATAAACCACAGTGCAATATCAGCACACATTAAAGAACAATGTTTAACCAAACAGCCCACACATTCTTGATTTAAGGCCGTACATGGGGAAACACTCCAGCCCACACATTCTTGATTAAAGGCCGTACATAAGGAAACACTTCTGTTGTGTCAGGAGACAACACATGCTGGATTGAAGGCCGTCCATGGGGAAACACTACTGTTGTGTCAGGAGCCCACACATGCTTGATTGAAGGCCGTACATGAGGAAACACTCCTGTTGTGTCAGGAGCCCACACATGCTTGATTGAAGGCCGTACATAAGGAAACACTCCTTTTGTGTCAGGAGCCCACACATGCTTGATTGAAGGCCGTGCATGAGGAAACACTCCTGTTGTGTCAGGAGCCCACACATTCTTGATTGAAGACCGTACATGGGAAAATATTCCTGTTGTGTCAGGAGACAACACATGCTGGATTGAAAGCCGTACATGAGGAAACACTACTGTTGTGCCAGGAGCCCACACATTCTCGATTGAAAGCCGTACATGGGGAAACATTCCTGTTGTGTCAGTAGCCCACACATTCTTGATTGAAGGCCGTACATAAGGAAACACTCCTTTTGTGTCAGGAGACAACACATGCTTGATTGAAGGCCGTACATGAGGAAACACTCCTGTTGTGTCAGGAGCCCACACATTCTTGATTGAAGACCGTACATGGGAAAATATTCCTGTTGTGTCAGGAGACAACACATGCTGGATTGAAAGCCGTACATGAGGAAACACTACTGTTGTGTCAGGAGCCCACACATTCTCGATTGAAGGCCGTACATGGGGAAACACTACTGTTGTGTCAGGAGCCCACACATTCTTGATTGAAGGCCGTACATGGGGAAACACTCCTGTTGTGTCAGGAGCCCACACATTCTTGGTTGAAGGCCGTACATGGGGAAACACTCCTTTTGCGTCTGGAGCCCCCACATTCCTGTATTAAAGGCCGCACATGAGGAAACACCCCTTTTGTGTCAGGAGCCCGCACATTCTTGATTGAAGGCCGTACATGGGAAAACACTCCTTTTGTGTCAGGAGACAACATGATTCGGATCACACCTTTAATTAACATTTACATAATTACTATACAACTGATAAATATAATGTTAAACACATATTACTTAAGGCCTACGCTGATACAGCAAAGATTGCCATCTCATGCCAGTGCCTGTATAAACAAAATTTTGAATTCCACAATAAAACTATTATTTACGAATCTATTTCTCAAATTTGAAAAATACACAAATAATATAAAAATATACATTAAACAGATATTTTGATGAATATGCAATCCTGCCCATGACAAAATAAACATATTGTTCCATATAGACCACCGCCCAATGAGTAGCATTAGTTGCCTTTCTCAATTATTTGCAGCAAATCATTGATTAAACAAGTCATAGCTATGCATAAACATGCAATCAGTTGCTTTTAATACGTACACGTTACAAACCCGTTACATGTCGAGAACAAGACATATTTTGTTATGACGGATGAGGGAATTGTAAATCGATATGGGAAGATACATCTGCGAGGAGTATCCTACGTAACATATACGAACGTCAAAAACATCTTCCCAACAACTATTGAAAACTTTATATCGTAATTGGATCAAGGAACATGGCAATTTGCTGGTTAATAGCTTTTTTGTCGTTGTTAAATTGTTGTGATCTAGACAAACACATGTGAACAACCATAACTCGCCTAAGATCTACCAACGCTATAAGAAAAAAATATGTGAGTAGTGAACGTTAGCAGTGAAAACAACTTAACGCGTGAACATTTCATGAAACAATAATTCCGATGAAAGTAATCATTGTAAACGTACTCGAATGACTTAAATGTATGTATATTGAAGTGCGATGTTATAATAAATCGTTAACAGTGAATAAGAACAGTTCTAAAGATTAGTGCAACCATTAATTAAGCAAGAAAGCTGTAAGATCGGCATCCTAATATGATATCTGAGACCCCCCGAGAACGGCGGGAAATAGAAGTACATAATGTCAATCCATGTTATAAGCGGGAAGTGTGTAAATCGAAACTATGCCAAAAAGGGCCATGGCCGCAGGAAGTGGGCCTTCCGCCACACAGCGGCTATGAACACTCGCAATCATTGACAAATTTATTTATGTCTGGAACTGTAAGTCATGCGTCGTCATACAATAACATTATATTTGCAAGGTAAATCAATCAGTGGTGGTAATATAACATAAAAATTCCTACGTTTATTATCCGTTCATTATTAAACACAACACATTGAGGAATACGGGTTGACAACCTTATTTGCAGCAAGCATGCGCACGAGCATGTATAGTTTCTAAGACATACGACATAACACTAGTCGGAATACCTTTTTGAAGAGGATATGACCACAAGAGATAGTCCTTAAGAGTTCTTCTTCTAAGCACGTGTGAAATAGGTGCATGCATGTAAGCGACCAGTATTGATTTGAATAATTATAATACATGTAATAATAACATATTGATATCGTGATTATATGCATATACAGTAAATGCCACTGGTTTAAATTATTGTTAGCTGTGGATTTTCATGAAAAAAAGAAAGCAAAGCAGAGAAGAAAAGTTTATGCGAAGTTCTGTTGAAAACCTATGCATATTTTTTTTTAACTGCAGCAAACAATGAAACTCCAGAAACGCTATCAGAAGAAAAATAGCTTGATATATTGCGTATTGCTGTTTGAGAACATATTCAAGAAAATTGCAAGAAAATCCGCCATTGCATGACGGTCTGACACTTCAGGACGACGTGCGGGTGTGGTCTCCTCTTTCTGCACGTACAAGTGGAAATGCGTGAACAATATTCTTTTTTTTAACCATATCATCACTTTCTTATGATAATATGACACAAATATATGACTGTGGTCTAATAGTTGATTAAATGCGTATGTGTGCATTAATACGATTGAGGACTGTCGTCAATCCACCCATTTAGTTGAACACAATTTTGTACCACACAAGTAACACATTTATCACACAAGTGTCACATAACAAATAACGAATATTCGCTCTGCCAAAAAAAAAACTCATCCAAATATTATAAAACATTTTGCGGCGAGTTTAACATGGGTGTAAAGACACGACTTTCATACTTGTGTATACTACGCGAACTTGAATAAACTGTTTTAGGGAATTATTGAACATTTCGCCGTCATTCAGCTAATGATATGGGTTGTCGGTGTTTTTTTTATCACAGGAAATAGTTTACATAAATAATACCTATCATCAAGAATTGAATACTTATTTAGTACAAACTCGATTGGATAAACTGAAAGTCATTTAGGAGTTTGTCATTTTGTTAAATTTTAAGTGTGGTATTGCTCGTTGAATGCTAATGCATGGACTCGTTCTTATAAAATTGCTATGCGATATTTTAACATGATTGATGTGTTCATATTCCGATTGTTTACGAAATTCGTTGGTGACTTATCGAGAAATTATTATACAAATGTAGGTGATGCGTTAGAAGTGCCTTTGATTATCGACTTTGTTTTCAAATAGTACGGCATTTGTGGAATCTTCTATCAATAACTTATTATTTCTCAGTATTCATTAAATAAAGTGGTAAGTGTTCAGCATCTGTTTTATTGTTTCGACCTATACCTGAACATATGTGTTAATTTATATTTGCATATCAATTTATGTATATTGAATTAATGCAAGCATGGAACTTATTCATGCAAAACTTTAGTCGCTTAACTCTACACTAATTGCATTATTTCTTCTAATCCGATTGCTTTTACAATGCATGAAAGACATCGTGGAAGTCGTGCACGCTTAAATAGTATTCTGGACTCTGTGCGACCTTTTAAGGCGATGCTACGTATTTAATTGCTGCATGAGTGTAACCAGTTCTAAAATAACACTGTATAACGTTTTTATTTTCTTAAAACAAATGAGCCTCGCTCTGTGAAAAAGGGCTTTACATACATGTTCGTAAAGTGTCATCCCAGATTAGCCTGTGCAGTATACACATGCTAATAAGGGACGACCCTTTCCGCTTTTATGCTATTTTTCGTTTAAAGGAAGTCTCTTCTTGACGAAAATCCAGTTTAGGCGGAAAGTGTTGTCCCTGATTAGCATGTGCGGACTTAAAATATTTTAAGAATGAACGGTCATCGAAAAAATGTTACCTATGTTACGTAGTCATTTACTTTCCGTTTAATACCAGGAATGCTCCTCCCACGTCTAAACTGTTGTGTCATACGCGTTTTTGTTTTCAAGAAAAACTATTCCCGTAGATTTTATAATGCAGTTTAACAACAAAATAGCCGTGTTATGACAAACACTATTTTTAAAACATGGTATTGGTATATAGCATGAAAACAACAGATGTAATAGTCATTTCTCTTTTTATTGCAATTAAATTTTTCCATTCCATTTATGGCATTTTGGAAGCAATGCACAAAGATTACAAATAAATAAGGTGGTTGTTTCAAAGATAGAAATTGGATTTAGACATGTTAAACATATCTTAGTTTTATTTAATCGTTTTATTTCATAGTCAAACGTCATCGGCCAATTGTTTGTGAATCAATTTCTGAGTGTATCAGCATATTGCTTTCGAAAGGTTAAAACTAGAGAGCGTTTCAAAAAAGTAGTAAGTACTTTAAATTAATTGTTTGTTGATGATTAATCGGAATAAACAGCAGACAAACATCAACATTCGCAATCTTAATAATACTGACCGATACGAAGGAGTTTTACACATGAGGTGTGATTTTTATATTGGATGAAACTTTATGGTGAAGACTAAAGTTCGGATTCAGGCGGTTGGAAATGTAAGCTTATGCAATTGTAACTTGCCTTAAAGGGACCTTTTTACGATTGGATAAATTGACAAAATTGAAGAAAACAAAGTTTTAGATTTACAAATTTTCGTTGTAGTTATGTTTTTGTGCTAGGAAAAAGTAATATTGAACATTTACCATGCTCTCAAATATCCATTATATGCGTCTTTTGACGATTTAGAAACCTGAAAATTATTAAGCGTAACTTACGCGGAACGATTGTATGATTTGGAAAGTTCTGTTGTTATTGTTATATTTTTTTTTGACATTACGAGGATTGCTTATATAAAGTATCTACTGTGTTACGTCAGCAAGTATGAATGTTCGCGAATCTTGTTTATGGAGATATGCTGGGAATGGACGTTCACTTTAAAATGTGTTATGCAATAATCATTAGGACGATAATCGGCGAATGTTTACAAAGACGTAATACACGTATATGTCTGTTAAGGGGAACATGGCATACCATGACTAACATATATTTACAACAATGGGGATTTTAAAACTAAACGAATAAAAGCACACATTTGACATAGGATTGAGACATGTAATATGTTAGTATTTAAAGTCATTTTATTTTTGGAGATTTATTTACGATTTTTGGCGCCATTTTATATAACATCATTAATGACGTCATCATGTACATCGTCATTTGACGTTTGAAAATATTTACGTTATTACTTAAATTGTGCTGTCAAAAGACGTAAACAAGTAGTTTACACATATTTATCATTGTTTTGATAAAGGCATCATGCCGAAACGTTAAATGAAAGGAGTTGAATCAGAGATTTATTATTATTAAATTTCCATAAGGATAATTCACCTGAGCTTAAACGAATACACTAAAACACATCGGCAATACCCTTCATCAACGTTCAATCAACGTGTATGATATAAAAACAAAACAATAATTAAGAAAACAAAAACAACATGATATAACTTTTAAAGTAATGTGGGAGAAAACAATAAACACTGATTTTTNAGCAGCAGCTGCGATGTGTCAGGATTACCCATAGTTCCCTGCTGTTTCTGTCGGGAATCCATCATCTCCCTCGTGGCGTGTTTTAAAAACTGAAAGAACAGTATACATGTACCGGTATTTAAGTTGTGGAGCTTTTGACACCAGAGATTCCAAGGTATTATTTATTGCTCATAACAGCAGCAACAGCGACCGATTTTCTTGTACAGAAAACGAATTTCTGCGCTGTACAGCGATACATCATAGCAACGAAACGTTTTGCGACATACGTGTAATCAGCTCTCTACTACTCTACAACAAATCGTGTACCAGGTCTACATATTAAATAAAGTTTTTTCTTGTTGTTATTTCCTTTATTCATATTTTTCTTAAATATACTGTTTACTCCTACCCTTTTCACATGTAAACTAAACACTGACAGTTTCGACTTCTGACCACACTGTTTACAATCGCAACTCAACACAAACGAAGAGGAATTAATATAAGTGTCACATCGACCTTGTTTTCCAATCCAAAGCACATTCAATTTTGTTATCTGTATATTTCGAATTATGTTTACATGTGTACATGTATACATGAAATATTTGCTTGAAATAAAGTTTAAACTAGCAGTAACAAAGTTACAGTGATGTAGTGTTTTTGGTGGTCATGGGTTTGGTCCACACTCAGGATGTGTTATCAAGATCATCTCTCAGTAGGTGGACTCAAGAGTGTCTCAATTAGCCTAACGATTTAAATGAAATCAAGCTAAATTAAATACATTATTTTAATCTATGATCAGCAGCTGGAATGTATCAGGATTACCTAACATGCATTGCCACCCTGCTGAATTGTTGTGAGTGTTTTAATAGCGGTAGGTACAGTAGACCTGTTGGTCAGACAATCTGCAGTTTGCTAGATTATTGAACACTCGTTCTGTAAAACACTGCCATGGTCTAAAAGACTTATAGAATTTATGGAGACTAATCGTCGGATACCATAAGCACACGGATTTAAAGTTCAATAGAGTCATTCCATTTGTTACTGGTAACATTGAATTAACAAAAAAAGAACATTAACAGTAATACGCTTGGCAAATGACAATTCATCTTTCAAAAGTTATGGAACAATTTAAAATGTAAGTTGCACTAAATGAGAAAGGCCAATTAACTGTTATGAGAACATGAATGTCATAAAATGTTGCAATGACATAGCAATTGGTATAGGTAAACTCGAAAGTAATGTATGACAATTAGATTTAAGGAATACCTGTGCTATTTTTGTCTTCTTCTGCTCAAAGGTGAGGTACTGCAGGAGATGAGCCCCTGATTGGCTGGTGAACTGCTCTGAGAAAGGGTGGAGAACACGCACCTCCTCCCCAAAACTGTGGAAATGGGAAATACATGAGAACGGTTTGAGAACATAGTGAACTGCTCTGAGAAAGGGTGGAGTACATGCACCTCCTCCCCAAAACTGTGAATATGAGAAATACATGAGAACAGTTTGAGAAAATGGTGAAATGCTCTGAGAAAGGGTGGAGAACACACACCTCCTCCCCAAAACTGTGAACATAGGATATAAATGAGAATGGTTTGAAACAGGGAGAACTACTCTGAAAAAGGGTGGAGAACACACATCTCCTCCCCAAAACTGTGAACATGGTAAAAATACATGAGGACAGTAAGAGAACATGGTGTACTGCTCTGAGAAAAGGGTGGAGAACACGCACCTCCTCCCCAAAACTGTGAAAATGGGACATACATGAGAATGTATGAAGAAAACCCACACTTTCTCAAAAACGGTGAATGTTATGTGAAAAAAAACATAACAAAAGCAAAAAACCCACCAAAATACGGAGGTGTACAAGTTCACATGCAAGTAAATATGCTGGTAAAGTTTCATCAGTCTAGCAGCAATAGTTATGGCAAAACAATAATCTGATGGATTGATGGAAAAACAAGGAACAAATCTAAATGCCTCACCTTTAAAAGTAGAGGCTTAGTGTTTGAATATTAAAACTGAGTCATTATATGTAATTGTGAAAGCTTCTTAATTCAATTTTTAACAAGGACAGAAAGTTTGAATGTTCTTGTTCTACTCAGAGTTTTTTTGTGTTTGTTTTTCTCAACCAAATCATTTGTATAGTAGGTAAGTTATTTTAGCTATAAAAGAAGAAAAAAAGCCTTCTCAGTCAAATATACTAGTAGTTGTAAACATAAGCCTTGGAGACCAATTTACCTGCAAATAGAGAGCTGTCCTGCTTCTAGCAATGTCAAGGCATTTGACACCAGAGATAGAGACTCAAAGGCCATCTGAAATATGAACCATACAATTGGAGCTTCATTAGAGCTGAATATAGGAGCCTCGTTTTAGGAAGACCGGGCTTAATGCATGTGCGTAAAGTGTCATCCCAGAATAGCCTATGCAGTCCGCACACAGTCTAATCAGGGACAACGCTTTCTGATTTTATGGCATTTTTTTATTGAAAGGAAGTCTCTTCTAAACAAAAATCCAGTGAAGGCAAAAAGTGTTGTCCCTGATAAGCCTGTGGGGACTGCACAGGCTAATCTGGGACGACACTTTATGCACGTACATAAAGCCCGGTTTTTGCAGAGCAAGGCTCACAGTATGCTACTGGAGTACTGAAGTAAGTATGCAAATCTCTGTTAACAGTTAAAACTGGAGTACTGAAGAAAGTATGCAAATCTCTGTTAACAGTTAAAACTGGAGTACTGAAGTAAGTATGCAAATCTCTGTTAACAGTTAAAACTGGAGTACTGAAGTANAATGTAAGCTTATGCAATTGTAACTTGCCTTAAAGGGACCTTTTTACGATTGGATAAATTGACAAAATTGAAGAAAACAAAGTTTTAGATTTACAAATTTTCGTTGTAGTTATGTTTTTGTGCTAGGAAAAAGTAATATTGAACATTTACCATGCTCTCAAATATCCATTATATGCGTCTTTTGACGATTTAGAAACCTGAAAATTATTAAGCGTAACTTACGCGGAACGATTGTATGATTTGGAAAGTTCTGTTGTTATTGTTATATTTTTTTTTGACATTACGAGGATTGCTTATATAAAGTATCTACTGTGTTACGTCAGCAAGTATGAATGTTCGCGAATCTTGTTTATGGAGATATGCTGGGAATGGACGTTCACTTTAAAATGTGTTATGCAATAATCATTAGGACGATAATCGGCGAATGTTTACAAAGACGTAATACACGTATATGTCTGTTAAGGGGAACATGGCATACCATGACTAACATATATTTACAACAATGGGGATTTTAAAACTAAACGAATAAAAGCACACATTTGACATAGGATTGAGACATGTAATATGTTAGTTTTTAAAGTCATTTCATTTGTGGAGATTTATTTACGATTTTTGGCGCCATTTTATATAACATCATTAATGACGTCATCATGTACATCGTCATTTGACGTTTGAAAATATTTACGTTTTTACTTAAATTGTGCTGTCAAAAGACGTAAACAAGTAGTTTACACATATTTATCATTGTTTTGATAAAGGCATCATGCCGAAACGTTAAATGAAAGGAGTTGAATCAGAGATTTATTATTATTAAATTTCCATAAGGATAATTCACCTGAGCTTAAACGAATACACTAAAACACATCGGCAATACCCTTCATCAACGTTCAATCAACGTGTATGATATAAAAACAAAACAATAATTAAGAAAACAAAAACAACATGATATCACTTTTAAAATAATGTGGGAGAAAACAATAAACACTGATTATTCTTTTTTAGTTTGGAGCACTTTAAGTTTCGGTTGGATAACTTGATATTAACGTCTGTTTAACTCCCTTTTAAAAGCGTTTTGTTTTTGTTTTGTAAGAACCGAATTCACATCGATAGAAGGAAACCAAATTAACACACATTCGTTTCAGCGGTGTTCACAGAAATTTTCATTGATATTGTTTTTTGTCGCAAACCACATGGGGCCGGATTAAAAGCTCATCCTGTTGTCCTAAGCGTTTACTGCTGCCGTGTTTCATTTTATTTGTCAACGCGTATGATCTATAGCAAGAACATACTTATACTCCGCTGCTTAGCAAAAGCAGTTAACATCAAACCCAACTCAATTTAAATGTTTATGTTCACCACAAGTTAACGCTGCAGTTTGTGTAACTTAAAGTTAAGTACCCCTGTGGGAAGGTGACCACAGCACATGTCCTCATATAGGCGAACATCTAATGGAAAGTAACCACTAAATCGCCATAGTAGCAATCCAATTAATACTCGAGTCATCATTGCTTCCCATCTCTTAGAATTAATTCTACTCAATCCTGCGAATGAAGCGGTGTTCACTATCATAATTAGCAACATCGTATTTAGGATTTTTTGGCGTGATAATGGTTTATCCGTTTTAATTTTAGACATCAGATACACCAGTTTTACACTCCGCGTCGGTCTATACATTTGTATTTTTTTTTGTCACGGAAGATATTACTGTACATTTATGTGGTAATATTTATGTTGCATGTTTTTGCCTCTAGTGAGACAGTTTCAGACTATGACAGATTATTTATGACTACGTTCGCAGATCGCCGTGGCTTATGACATTATATCTTTTGTTATTGACTGCTTTAAATGCAACTGAGCTTTTCATTGCATTGTATAATCTCCCCATTTGTAGAAGATTTATGAGTGGTTTTGAAAAGTAACAGTTGTAGCAGGATATTCTCACTATTGTATAACCTAAACTATATAACTATTATATTATCACGGTTGAAATATGTTTCCTGACTTTTATTTTATGGTTATTTATAAATTACACAAATTTTACATTACATTGGACATAATGTTCCACGACGTTGATGCCAGTTTTAAACAGGACACATTTCCAAATACATTCTATCATATTTGAGTTTGTGCATTGTGATCTGTTTGCTTTTTTGAGAATGGGATCGTGTATTGATCATTGTGTATTGATCGTGATTGTAATTGGTTTTAATGGTTTCTGAGGTTGTGAAACCTAACCAGTGGTACTACAACCAGTAAAACCGTTTAAAGTAAATTGATATATACCATAAAAAGTGCATGTATATATACCATAATAAGCATACGCTTATGTGCACGGAATTTGTAGACAGAACATTGTGTAAATTGTAAAATCGTTGAAAAGGGCGAAACATCAATCTAAACAAAACAAACAAACAACTATTATTGATAATTATGCTTTCAGATGACGGAGGATCTGCCAGAAGTCTGTTTGTACCACGGTGAGTTGGAGGACAAAAGCAAATAGAACTCCAATCCATTGTCAAGCCTTCCCACGGGCAACGGGTCATCGATTACAAGACCAGTTCAGTCATATGTTCACAGACATTACAATTTTCAAAATTAAATATTGTTGGACATTTTAAAGAACAATATACATTCAAACTAATTGAAGTTCGTTTGCAAAAATAAAGTGTTTGGTAATATGTAACGAGAAAAAGGAAAATGTCTTTCTTTCCTTCACGTCATACACTTTTGATGTAAATTGAAACCATTGAAGTTCATAAACATATTGCAAAACCGATGCATTGACTCCTATTTTATTGGGGTTTGAGTCGAATTGGTACTTTTAAAATGTATGAAAACTATTCCAAAAGTACAAAGAAGTAACTGAGATTTACATTTATTTAGGCTTCACAGAAAACAATTTTGGTTTTATAATTACTCCTTAACATTCTTTTCGTATTAACATAATATGAGAACAAGAACAAAATGTTTCGTCGTAATTTATCATTTTTCGAAAGTTCCCTTCAATTTGATCGACAATTTTTATTGTAGTTCATTCCTATTTCTTTTAAATTGACCTGTAAACAGATTTCAAGTTTTCTAATTTACACAGATTAAAAAAAAGAACAATGAAGATGAAAAAGGAGAAAAAAAAATACATAGAACAATTACATAAATTGTGTTTGTGGATGAGAAATAATAATTCGAAATGTAACAAAAATGACCGCAACATTTCTAGTCATTAAGGGGAAATAGCGAAAATAAGAGAAAACTCAACCTGTAATACTAAAATAAGGATCTGCGCAAAAAAATGGTCGGTCGGTTACGTGAACACAAACATTTTTACACGATATAATGAAACCGGTTCAGGAATATTATTCCATTCTTCTATGTTGAAGTATATGATTGATTCGCTTATTATAGATCGCGTCCTTTCTCATTGAAATACTTAAGACTAAGTTACATTAGGCTTGCAAACGTTTAACAGAAAAGAAGTTTGCTGATGTGTCGTGAACCCTCATATCGAACATCTTTTTGTAAATGATATAATGTACACAATACAACGCAATAAACAGAAAACGTAAGCGTATTTCCCTTATATGAATCTTGTAAATTTGGACGCACAACACAACATATTGATTCAATACAATGCGCATCATTAAATATTGTTTTTATTACATTATAACGGATGCATAAATAATGATGCATAAAACGATATACAACCATAAAGATTTAGGTACAATAGTTAACGTTAATTTATTTTCGTGAGATTTCTGTCTCCTTTTCGGTACTGTATACAACGATCAGTTAGGTTAAGGCCCATAACATATTTGCACGGCACACATTATCTGGTGATTTGTTAAGCGGATCAACCATGCGTTGTTAAATATAGTAAGTAGCAAGTAAATATCACCACTTTATCAAGCCATAGAAATGCATTTTTAATAAAAACAATCACCAAAACAATGAAACCGTCAGTTAAGCGGTCTAATTTGCATTGAATAAATTAGTTATAATTAACATAAATTTCAATTAAGTACAGTATAATTATGTATTCTCTTTATGTACAATCAAACTATGCAAATATGTATCCAGCTGGTCCTGTTGAATATATAAATCCTTCAAAACAGTCCTAAAATATTTTAAACGTCATTTGGGCGAACCTCAACTCTAAAACAATAAACTGCGCAGTATGCAATGTTCATCAAACTTTTACGCTCAATAGGGTCATCCGTAAAGTTCGTGTATTAGGGAGTAGTTATCTTACATATATATTTATGTTCAAAGATCTATGACACTAACGGTATGTTAAACATAAGGTGAGAGTTAACAAGACCATATATCCTTCATTCATACGACACAATTATCCAAGTAACAAACGATGACGTCCGGACATTACACACACACACATCCACACATGTCATGTTAAAGAACAGTTCGATGATGCAGACGAGAATAATGCAGATGCTGTAACCTTTCTGCCGTTTCATTATCGCAACCATCAGACCCTCATTTTTCTCCAAGTTCAGAGTGTTAGTTTACATTTTGTGCATGTTACAATGCCCTATACTTACTTTTTCAGATATTTTGGCAATTGACTACCCCCTGACGTCTTGCATGACAAGAAGCATGTTTTCAGCCGTTTTCAGAATTGAAGAAGACCTTCCATTTCGAATATCATTCATTATACATAACTGACCTTAAAAAAGGCATAATTTACTTGCATCCTTATGCTATGCATTGCGCGGATTGTGTTTCTGCACAATATTCTTGAATGTATGTGTGGGAATATTCCCCGCTCTAGCGCAGGTGTTTAAAAACATTACACAAACAAAAAAGGTGTACGATCGGTCCTCATATGACACCTTAAGTACATTAGACATAATTATTAAACGAAAAGAACAAAAAAAAAGTTTAACCACAATATATTTTCTTAAGGTTTGACATTCAAAAGTCAAGGTAGGGACAGATCCCCCGAGAACGGCGGGATATAGAAGTACATAATGTCTATTCATGTGACAAGCGAGACGTGTGTTATTCGAAACTAGTCCAAAAAAGAACCATGGCCGCAGACAGTGGGCCTTCCGCCACACAGCGGCTATGAACACACGCCAGCCTTGACATACCAATTTATGTCTGGAACTGTAAGCCATGCGTCGTCATACAATAACATTATATTTGCAAAGAAAAGCAATCAGTGGTGGCAATATAACATAAACATGCCTACGTTTATTATCCGTTCATTGTTAGTTACAGCACATTGAGGAATACGGGTTGACATCATTATTTGCAGCAAGCATGAACACGACCATGGATAGTTTCTAAGTCATACGTCATGACACTAGTAGAAATACCTGTTGACGAGGATTAGAACACAGGACATATTCCTAAAGTGTTCTTCTCCTAAGCCCGTATGAAATAAATGCATGTATATAAGCGAACATTATTGATTCGAATAATTATAATACGTGTAATAACCAAATGTTGATATCGTGAGTGTACACATATACAGTATATGCCGGTAGTTGATATTCTTGTAAACTGGGGATTTTCATGGAAAGAAAAAGAAAGAAAAGTAAAGAAGAGAAGAGAAGCATGTGCGAAGTTCTGTTGCAAACCTATAAAAACACAATGTTACTATAGCAAATAATGAGACTCCATAAACACTATCATAAGAGAAAGTCTCGTTCTTTTTAACTTCATCTAAAACATACCACCAAATATAAACAATACAGCCGAACATCACACTTATCCCAAATTAAGCACTAACTGAAATCATGAATGACAACCGTGACGCATGAATCAAATACTACACACATCATTGTAGTGTTGTAGTTTCGTAAGAATGCGAAATCTATTAAAACGATTAGGGAGGATATGTTTAAAGGTTTACGTGTACGAAAAAATATTAATGATATTAAACTATCAGCGATGTATCTATACAAAAGACTGCAAAACAAAATACGTGTAAATATGACAACAGCGAAGACACAAAATTCATGCGAGTAATTAACCAATTTACCATATCGAACAGTTAAAATACCAATTGTTAATTGCTGATTTGTTTTATATTAATGTTTCAGCTTGTATAGTGACTATGACTATTCAAAGTTATACATACTTCTACCCATACCAATATATTTGGGGAAACACACTCATGTTTATGATGGCGCGGATGAAATAAGTTATTGTAAATAACCTTTTTTGAGTCCGTTGTGTACGCGATCAATCGCTACCATGCCCAAAACCTCAAACAAATGCGGTGAAAAAGAGGCCGATTTCGAAGGGCTGGAACTGTCGACGCCCTTACTGGATGTGTTCGATAATTTAAATTAATAAACTATCGCTCGGTAATATTTCGCATATCGTTGCCATTGATATATTTTAAACCAATTGATATTCACAATCAAATAAATCATGTGGTTTTATTTAAAACGCTTCTTTCTGTCGTTATCGCAGCTTTTCGCTTTCTTTCTCAACATGTTCAATGGAAAAGGACGTGAAAGACGTTTGGTTGCATTTTGATTTCAGAATTCGTATTTACGATCTCTCATTCGTAAACTCTTGCATCTGCGTCTGAATACTAACTTAAATTAAGAAATTAATGTCGATTTATCGCTGTTATCGGTCAATGAACGGCGATTTTGGAGTCTTCACGCGATTTGGAGTCCTGTCGAGATTTTGAGTCCAGACGCGAATTATTAAAATCACTTTGATGTTAGCCGATGTTGTTTAATAGCCACAGAGTAGAAATAAAATGTATAATAAATACATTCAGAACATTAAAGTTCACACAATATTTTTATTTTTTTTATTTCATGAATTAATATTGTACATGCACATACACAAGAGGTTTCCTCAAGCATCTCTTGTATAAATTTCATTTCTAAGCAACGACACAAGAAATCAACTTGATATAAAGCGCATTGCTGTTTGAGTACATTTTCAATAAAGTTGCATGAAAATCCTGCATCCAAGACGGTCTGACACTTAAGGTCTACGTGCGGGTGTGGCTGTTTCTTAACTCACGTACAAATGGAAATATGCGAACATATTCGATTTTCTTTACTATATCATTATTTTCTTCTGTCAATATGAAACAAATATGTGTGTTCTAATATTTGATTGTTAGTCATATGTGTGCATTAATACAATTTTTGACTGTCGTCAAAAACACCTCTTTAGTTGAAAACTATTTCGTACCACACGAGCAACACATGTATCGCACACCTATCAAATTACACATACCGAATATTTGCTTTGCCATCAAAAGTATCCCATCCAAACATTATGAAACATTGTTGCGACGAGTTGAACATGGATATAAGGCCACGACCTTTATACAACTGTATACTACGCGAACTTGAATGAGCTGTTTCCGGGAATTAATGAACATTCCGCCGGAATTTAAGCTGATATTATGGGTTGTTGGTGAGATAAATGTCTCAATTTTTCATCACAGTAATAAGTTGACATAATGATACATATCATCTAGAAATGAATACTTATTATGTGCAAACTCGGTTGGGATTAACTGTGGAATAATTTTCACTGAAAGTCGTTGCTTATTCACAGAATCGTGAAATAGTTCTTATTAAATTTCTATGCGATATGTTAATATGATTTATGGGTTCATGTTCCATTTGTTTACGAAATTCGATGATGACTTATCGAGAAATTATTATGCAAATGTCGGTGATGCGTTAGAAGTGCATTTGATTATCGACTGTTATTTTTTTAAATAGTGCGGCAGTTGTGGAATCCGCAATTAATAACGTTTTTTTTCCCCCCAGTATTCATTAACTTAAGTGGTTAGTGTTCAGCATCTGTTTTATTGTGCAGACCTAGACCTGACCCTTTGTGTAAATTTATATTTGCATATTAATTTATGTGTATTGAATTAATGCAATCATTGAACTGTTGCAAACCTAAGGTTGCTTAACTGTACACTAATTACATTAATTACGTCTAATCCAAATGCTTTGCAATGAATGAAAGACATCTTGAAAGATGTGCATGCTAAAAAGTTATCTGGACCCTGTCCGACCCTTTAAGGAGATGTTACGTATTTATGTGCTGCATGGATGTATGTAACCGATTCCAATATAATACTATATAACGTTGTTTTTTCTTCAAACACATATATTTCGATTTGATCGTTTTAATTGAAAGTCAAACGTTATAGGCAAATTATATGTTAATCCGTTTTTGAGTGAATCTGCATATTGTTTTCGAAAGGTTAAAACTATAAAAAAAACTTAATTATTTGTTGTTCTTCTTGATTAATCGGAATAAACAGCCGACAAACATCAACATTCGCTATCTTAATAATAACTTTTTACTGACCAATACGAAGACGTTTTACACGTGAGGTGTGATTTTTATAATGGATGAATGTTTATGGTTAGGGCAAAAATTCGGACTAAGGATATTGGACATCTATGCTTTCTCAAGGCAAATATCATTTGCCTGAAATAAAAGACTAGTAGATGTAAACAAGATGTTATCGCCTGATAAAGTTTGTTTGAGCTTTATTTTTCGTATATTGTAAGATTATGATGCTACGCATGGTGATTTTGAAGAAAATATGCATACGTGTATATGGTAAACCCCCAATTGTTATGGCGTGTTCATACATATTTATCAATATGGTAATTATATTTGAAATGCAAAAGTACGAGTCTAGTGACTTAATCGGGTCGAATAAATAATTAAATAATGCTGATCAGTTTTCTCGGATACAGATAAGACCATCGCCAATTTGTATTGTAAACGGGATTAACGGTCGGAAATTGCTCTAAAATCCGTCGTTAATCAAGCACCAATCCCTGGCGATTTGGTCTTCGAATAATAAGATTACACTTTATATCCCTTAACATGAGACGAGACCGCAAATCTTGTTTATGAAGGAATGCTGGGTATGGACGTTCACTTTAAAATGTTTTATGCAATTAGCATTAGGAAGATAATTGGCGAATGTTTGCAAAGGAGTAACATACATATATGTCGGTTTCGTTGAACTTGGTATACCATGACTTACATATAGATATATCAATGGGGATTTTAAAACTATACAAATACACTAAACACATCATGAATTCCCTTCATCAGTATGAAATCAACGTAGATGATACCAAAACAAAACAATAATTTAATAAACAACAATAACATGATGTTACTTTAAACGTTAGATGAGAGAACACAATGAAAACCGAAATTGAAGATCTTAGTTTGTATCACTTTTAGTTTCGGTCGGGTAACTTGATACTAACGTCTGTTTCAGTTCCTTTAAAACAGTCACGTGTTTTATTTTGTAAGAACCGAAATTACATCGATAACAGGAAACCACAATAACAAATATTCATTTCATCGGTGGTCACAGCAATCTTCATAACTATTGCTTTTGTGACAAACCACATGGGACACGATAAAAAGCTAATTCCGTATTCCAAAGCGTTTGCTGTTGCCATGTATCATTTTATTTGTCAACGCGTATTATCTTTATTAAGAACAGACTAAATTCCGCTGCTTACCAAAAGACGTTAACCTCATACACAACTCAATTTGAAAGTTAATGTTCACCACAAGTTAACGCTGCAGTTGGTGTAACTTAACGTTACTTACCCCTGTGGGAAGAAGACCACATCAAATGTCCTCGTGTAGGCGAACATCTAATGGAAATTTATCACTAAATCGCCATAGTAGCAATCCAATTAATACCCGAGTCCACATGGCTTCCAATCTCTTGGAATTAATTCTACTTAATCTTACGAATGAAGCGTTGACTACTATCATAATTAGCAACATCGAGATGGTTATGTTAACATTTATTTATACTCAGTACAGGTGTACTAGTAGTTAAAGAAGGAATGTTTGATAAAACACTTCATTAGTTACGGCTCAAGAACAAAGTTGTTCAGTAATAGCTAACGTCTTGTTTAGTTATGTCCTTGTTTGGGCATCTGTTACAATCCTTCGAGCTATGGTTCGGCTTGTTCCAAATACTTCGCTTATTCAAACAAAAACTGAATTGAGCGGCTAATTAATTGATATACCTTGAGCAAATACTATTGATTGTTACATAAACAAATTATAACAAGCGATAAAACAATAAAACGCAGAATACCATATGGCACAGACCAATGAAACGTGAAAAAGGAACCCTGCACCAAATTAAATAAATACGTATGAAGAGGCAACCCAGCTCATTTATCATGTTACAGAGCGATAATAACCAAGCTGATTAAAGTTACAAGTTGTTTCGGACCCTGTCAAAGAGCAAACAGTCATACCTATATTAATACTATAAATGCGGCTTCAGGTAAAGACGCATGTCAAGACAGTATTCACGTATTTGACATCGTTTAAATAACCAACACGTTTTTCGATGATGAAGGCGTGACATATACAATATTTTGATAAATAAATGTTTCAGATCAATCGAAACGTATGTAAAGGCATGCACATAACTAATAACATTAATATAAAATGACAGTAAATCATATGTTTGGAAGTTACTTAATGACACATTCATTTGCTTCCATCGATATTAAATAATTAAATAGAATGGTATAAGGTAATGTATACAAAATATATTATGTTTGCAGCTTGTTCAAACACTACTAGAAGCTGTCTAAATCTAATGGTATAAACCGATATATTGACCATCACTTGCTGCATGACAAAATATGTTAAATGCGCGTTTGTAGCTCATTATGTGGCATAAATCATGAAGAATATTAACATACCGAATTGCGTTTGAGTTACTTTTACGATAAACTTATTCAGCGGTTTCCCTGTCTTGATTTTTACCACTGGACGTGCGGAACCGTACGTTTACTTCCATATTCAAAATCACCATTGTTGTAAATGGTTATCTTTGGGACCAATTATATAGGTAAATGCAATAAACAAACTCACTGAAGCTGGTCGAAGTAACAGAGACACATGTGAAGGAATTTTTATATGTAAATGAAAATATGATTTATTCTATGCTTTTACCTTGATAACATTTACACCTTGGTAACATTTATAACTTGATAACATTTATAACTTGATAACATTTATAACTTGATATCATTTAGTAACTGGATGCTGTGCGCAAGTCATAAAGAATTAAGAATAAAAAACTATAGAAACAAACTATAGAAACATTACCAGGAGAAAGCATCTTGTTACCAACTGCTTGTCTTATATTTAAGGCAAGTGGCCAATTGCCTTTACAATACATGACAATACATACAACATAACATGAAGCATACAAATGATTAAAAATGGGGATGCTGCCTTAAAAGGTCAATATAAACTGATCGATTTCAAAGGGCACACGGCTAATTGTGTGCATAAAGAGATTTTATACGCGTAACATGTAGTATTCATGTAAACTAAAATAGTCTTCATGATAATTATCTTACATCCCACAAAAATATAAGTCCATATCATTTATATTTATTTACTTTTTGCAACCACACAACATAGCCATACCCAATAAATACAAAGAGTCTGAAACACGAACGAACCAGTTTTAACATCGAAGCGCTTAATGATGAAATAAATGTTAACAATATCAATACAATACAATACAAAATAAAACTCATAGTAACTAGTAACTAGTCTATTTAACAAGCGCAGCCATTAAGCGTTTAGAAGGGGTCGAATTTATTCATTTTGTACAATATTCTGGATTCGGTACATGCCATGGAGTAGCCGTGTTTAGACACTGCATACCCATAATACTTGCTACAAAAACAGAAACATGTTTTTTTTTGTATTTAATCATATTAAGGATTTTTTGGCGAGGAAATGGTTTATCTGTTTAAATTTTAGACATCAGATACATCATCCCATCATCAGACGTGCATTGTTGTGGCCTACTGAATATAAATAAAAGCCGAATTTCCACTGAAATTTATCTCAAAACCGGCTTTCCGTACTTTTATTTTTCATTCAATTAATTGCGCAATTTATGACGTATCTCGTGTGACGTAATGGCTGTGACGAAACACACCAGTTTAATTTTGACTCTGGATTTGAAGATGGACAAGTCGGACGTGTTAATTTATTTAACATTAAAATATTTGTTATTAAAAGCATCGAATGATTACAAACCGTATTTCGGATTGTGTGGTTGTAATGCATAATTGTAAATTTCGATATAAAAAAAATAACTCGCTTCAATAAAAGTACGTTTTCGAAAATTGTGTTTTGGGTCAGAACAAATTCAACCATTAAAAAATAATGTGGTTAAATTAAATGTCGAAAAAAATAATTGAAGTACAGAAAATGGAAGTTCATATCGTTGTAACTGTATTTTTATTAGGATTTGATTAAAGTTGTCATTGAGGTTAGCGTGTTTTTATACCAAATTGCTATGAAGAAATCAATTTTGTTTTGTGTGCAGAAGTTTAAACTCGCCATAAAAGCAAACAAAACTAACATTTTTTTGTTTGTTAATACACAGTTTTAGTGAGTAGAACAAGAAGCAGTAGATGTTTGACTTTGTTATGCCAGTAAGTACACAGTGTGTAAAAAGAAGAGTTGTTTATAGACTAAAATTTACATTATTGGCGGGAATAAATGCTGAATCATGCCTGACGTAAGTTCAAAATGGCAGCCATTCTTTTGTTTATTGCAGTGGTGAAACTAGAATGTTTATTTTAACAAAAGCGTTTGTGTTCTACTTAAGTGTGTAACGTTTGGAATGCTGATTAAATTTCAATCGAGGCATATAGCGATATTTTGTCTTGTTACTCCGCTTTTGCGTGGAATTCTTAAGGACTATTTCGAGTGGCGTAAACGGGAAAGATCACAAACAAATTTAATATTACTACGCAAAGTTAGATTCAGTTAATTTAAGCTAATTTTGCTATTGTTTTTAGCAATTAAAGAATAATTTTTTGATTGCATAAGAAACATATTAAATATAAAAAATGTAGGATAAATAGAATATTGAAGGGATAAATCGAATACTAGATCGGTGCCGAATAAAGCGTAGTTCATTTTGCTCGACCCGACAATCTGAACCACTCGCCAAGGCTCGTGGTTCAGATTTTCTAAGCCTCGCAAAATAAACTCTTCTTTATTCGGCACCGACCAAGTATTCTATATATAGACTCCGCGTCGGTCTCGGTCTATACATCCGTCTTTTTTTTACACGAAAGATATTACTGTACATTACTGTGGTCATATTTATGTTGTATGTTTTTGTCTCTAGTTAGACAGTTTCAGATATTTATGACTACGTGCGCAGATTGCCGTGTCTTATGACATTTACATAGTTTGCTATTTACGGCTTTAAATACAACTGAGATTTTTATTGCATTTTATAATCTTCCGATGTGTTGTCTTCCCTGTAGCAAATTTATGAGTGGTTTAAAAAAGTAACAGTTGTAGCAGGCTATTCTCACTATTTTATAACCAAAACTATATAACTATTATATAATCACGGTTGAAATATGTTTCCGGACTTTTATTGTATAGGTTATTTATAATTTACACAAATTGACACAATACATAGGACAGGATGTTCCACGACGCTGATGCAAGTTTTATACAGGAGACATTTAAAAATGCGCATCAAGCATACATCTAGCTGTATAATACGATATATAACCATAACGAATTAGGTACAGTAATTAACGATCATTTATGTTAAGGTTCATCAAATATTTGCAAGGCACAACGTATCTGTTGTTTTGCTAGGCGGATCAACCATGCGGTGTTATATATAGTGAGTAGCAAGTAATTTACACCGCTTTATCAATGAAATTAGTCTTGTAAACATTTAACAGAAGTGAGTATACCGTGCTGATGTGTCGTGGACCCTCATACCGAAAATGTTTTTTAAATGATATAATGTCCACAATACAACACAAAAAACATAAAAACGTAAGCGTATTTCACTTCTATGAATCTTGTAAATTTGAACACACAATACAACACATTGAATACAATTCGCATCATTAAATATTGTTTTTATTACATTATAACGGATGCATGAATAATGATGCATAATACGATATATAACCATATAGAATTAGGTACATTACTTACCGATGATTTATTTCGTGAGATTACCGTCTCCTTTACGGTACTGTATATAACGATCAGTTATGTAAATGCCCATAACATATTTGCACCGCACAGATTATCTGTTGTTTTGCTATGCGAATCAACCATACGTTGTTAAATATAGTGAGTAGCAAGTTATTAACACCGCTTTATCAAGCCATAGGAATGCATTTTTAATAAATTAATTTTTGTTCTCATTTCGAGACCACATATGGAGCATCACCAAAACAATGAAACAGTTTAGCGGTTTAATTTACATTGAATTAATTAGTTATGATTAACATAAATTTCAGTTAAGTGCAGGGTAATGATGCTCTGTATGTACAATCAAAATATGCAAATGTGTATACAGCCGATCCTATTGAATCTATAAATCCATCAAAACAGTCCGTTGAAAATATCTAAAACGCCATTGGGCGAACCTCAACTCTCAAACATTAAACGTCGCAATATGCAATTGTAATCAAAGATTTACGCCCATGCTTTGTAAATGTATTAATACCATTGACTAAGATTAATTATTTAGCAAAAGTATATAATTATAAATTATATAATGGTCAATCGCAAAGTTCTTGGAGTAACGGGTGGTTATTTTAAATAAATATTTATGATCAGAGTGCGGTGAAACTACACGTATGTTAAACATAGGGTGACAGTTACCTAGACCACATTTCCTTTATTCATACGACGAAATCACCCAAGTAGCAAAATATAACGTCTGGACATTACACACAAGCATCCACACATGTCGCGTTTGGGAACATTTCGATGCTGCAGAAGAGAATGCTGTGGATGCTGCAACCTTTCTGCCGCTGCATCATCGCAGCCATCAGGCACACATTGTCTTCCAAGTTCAGAGTGTTTTTTTTTTATATGTTGTGCATGTTAGAATGCCCTAAACTTGCCTTTTCAGATATTTCAGATTTGAAGGAGGCCGTCCATTAAGAGTTTCATTTATTGTACATACCTCACCTTTAAAAAAGGCGTAATTTACGTGCACATTAATGCTATGCATGCGCGGATGGTCTATCTGTACAATGTTCTGAAATGTCTATGTGGGGATATTACCCGCTGTTGCGCAGGTGTTTTATTTGCCTCGCATTTATAAGAACTTTCCGACATTGCCATTGAATTTCATTTTACGTCAAAAATAGCCTCTCATCTATATTAATCATAAAAATGATGTTTTCCAGCATGTTCGTGTTATTCAAGACATTATTTTATATTACAAAAGATTCGGTAATTTACTTACGTTCTGCCCTTAGTATCGTTGTGAAAAAGAATTGTAGTGTTTACCAAAACAAAAATATGGTTTCATCATATATTTTTCTTATTCCTGCATACACTCTATTATATTGCCACAACATATTATTAAGGCAATTTCCTTGTCCACGAACTTTACGGATGGCCATTGAACAATAGAACACTGAAAATATAATCATTATTTAGATAAAAGTATATAACAACGTTTAAGTCAGATATATCATTCGATATGTAAAGTGTATTTGGTTTCTTGATAAATAAATCCGTTTAATGACTCTGAAAGTATCGCAAACTCACGTGGTTTAGTCACCTGATCATAACATTTTAAACGCAAGTTATAATACAATTAACCATATCCTTTACATCGTTCAACTGATTATATCAATTACATGTTACACTTTTTTAATTTAAGTATTTTGAAAAATCGTCGTTAGTATTTAAGTTTGTTCTTGTTGAGTCGTGGGTTCTTTTTGAGTCGTGGTAATAGAGATCGCGTGAAATCCCTTGATTATAGCTCGTTACGCAAAAAAGATTTGACACAGTCACCATCGTTTTACTGATCAAAAATGCGACAAAACAGGTAATGAGGTAAATATTGTAATTCATAATAACTTGATACGTTCTAATCAAAGACATACAATATTTCCTTTTTTATATTATGTTCATATAGTGTTTCTAAGTAACAAACAATCTTTTATTTATGAGTATTTTCCATGTAACATCGTCTCTTAACATTAAAAAAAAAATACCTTCCCTGCAATGTCAGTTTTAAGGCTATTTATAGCATGCAAATCTTGAAATTTGAACAGCCAATCCACGACTTAAGAAGAACTTTATTTTCAAAATGGCGGTTTGACACTATCAACACAATCGATTAATTAAACGTTTACAGACGATACACATTTGAAAAAAATAATATAACAACTAAAGGTTAATTTCCCTTATTCTCATAGTATCGGCCCTCCTCATTGTATCGTGACTTTAACCAGTACACTTGGAAAAACCCTCAAGAAGTGCAGGATGGTCAATGTTTTTCAATTTTTAGAACTTTTATTTTATTTTATGTACATTAAGCACTATTAAGACGATCAATTTTTATTTGATTTCAGGTTTGGATTGGAAAGTAGGTCATGTTAAATCCTGGGTGATGATGTGATTTTAAAATTATTTAAGACATAATTGTGTGGTTTGTTTATGGTTTATTAGTTGGTTTATAAAATAGTTTATAATCCGCTTATTTGTGAAAAAAATGTAACAATATTAACAGAACAATATGAGCAAGAGTTCATTTTTCCATTAGAAAACGATCTATAGAACAAGCACATGCGCATAGTAGCAAACCGTAGCAACCAATCAGAAGGGCCGATATGATCAGACTCTGTGTACATGATACACATTACTACAGGGAGCTAAGTCTAGCCAGTATTTTGTCAAAACATTGCCGATTTCAATGCAACGTTTTGTTGTTATGCCATAGAACACATGTTTAACTATAGATTGACACATAAAACAGGTGTGTTTTTAAATATTTTCACTTAAAAAATTAAGATGTATTCATTAAGAGGGCCGATACCACGGGTTCACATGCTAAATATTTATAATGATTGATAGTCATATATTTATAAAATATTTGCCATGTAACAGTTTTATGAAAATTACAAACGACTCAAGAAGAATATAGCAAATGTGGTGTTTACTCTATTCTGCGTCATGCGCGACTTCCGTTTCGACAAGATTCATTATATTGCGCCGCTCGCCGACGTCAATGTGCGAATTTTATATCACGAACAACTTTGCAGTTTGTGTGTCGATGACTTTTGATATGTATTATATAACTAGGCTAAGACAGACGATGTAGTATGTACAAGTCGTAATAAAGGTCTGTTATGTTTTGTGCTGATGAACAGTAACCAGTAGCCGGCTACGCAAACATTGAACTGGGTTCGGTAATCCTTAAAGTTAATAACATATCTTTCTGTCACAATAAACAACCTAATGATGATGGTGTACATTCTTCTTTAGTTAATCATTAATAGTTTTTGCAAGTTGAACTATTCTATTCGAGTTATTTTATGTCCTGATACTATTCAGCGCATGATCGATTGAAATAATAGCATACACAAGGATGGCAGTTGCAAATAATTAGAGCAATCGAAATTTTACATAAATTATACATTATCACCAAACCTTTTTTCAAACGATGCACTTAAGTGCAATATCCGCAAAATATATAGTCCATTTTTTAAACCAGCGGAGCGCATAAACTCTTGAGTAAAGGCCGTACAGGGGAAACAATCCTTTTGCGTCAGGAGACAACCCGATTCAGAGCATATATTGAATTAACATTTACATTATAACTATAACACATTGATAAATTATATCTAAAAAAATACAACTAAAGGCCTATGCTTATACAGCAAATATTGCAGCTTAATGCTTGTGTCTGTATTGGCCAAATTTGAATTCCTCAAGAAAGACATTCTTTAAGAATAAAATTTCTGAAATTCGAAAAACAACACAAATAACACTGTGAATGAACAAAAACTGTCACATGACCCCAAAAGTCAACGTCAGTAGGCGTTTTACGAAGGATAACAGCCGCACTAGGTAGGTTTTTTGTCAATATCTTTGCTGATCGTCCTCTGTTATTAGTAACAACACATTGGATATACAGGATGACATTTTTATTTGCACGAAGCATGCGCACGAGCATGTATAGTTTCTAAGACAAACGACATAACACTAGTCGGAATACCTTTTTGAAGAGGATATGACCACAAGACGTAGTCCTAAAGAGTTCTACTTCTAAGCACGTGTGAAATAGGTGCATGCATTTAAGCGACCAGTATTGATTAGAATAATTATAATACATGTAATAACAATATATTGATATCGTGATTATATGCATATACAGTAAATGCCACTGGTTAAAATTATTGTTAGCTGTGGAATTTCATGGAAAGAAAAAGAAAGCAAAGAAGAGAAGAGAAGTTTATGCGAAGTTCTGTTGAAAACCTATGCATTTTTTGTTTTTACTGCAGCAAACAATGAAACTCTAGAAACGCTATCAGAAGAAAAATAACTTGATATATCGCGTATTGCTGTTTGATAACATTGTCAAGAAAATTGCATGAAAATCCTTGATTTCATTACGGTCTGACACTTCAGGACGACGTGCGGGTGTGGTCTCCTCTTTCTTCACGTACAAATGGAAATATGCGAACAATATTTTTTTTTACCATATAATTACTTTCTTATGATAATATGACACAAATATATGACTGTGTTCTAATAGTTGATTAAATTCGTATGTGTGCATTAATACGATTGAGGACTGTCGTCAAACCACCCATTTAGTTGAACACAATTTTGTACCACACAAGTAACACATTTATCACACAAGTGTCACATTACAAATAACAAATATTCGCTCTGCCATAAAAAAAAACTCATCCAAATATTATTAAACATTTTGAGACGAGTTTAACATGGGTGTAAAGACACGACTTTCATACTTGTGTATACTACGGGAACTTGAATAAACTGTTTTAGGGAATAATTGAACATTTCGCCGTTCTTTGTCGGTGTTTTATTTTCATAACATCAAATAGTTGACATTAATAATACCTATCATCAAGAAATGAATACTCAATGCGGTGAATCACGTGGTTAGAGTTGAGAAAAAATGGCCGCCGATCTCTCGCTTCGATGCCGAAATTGAGTGTTCAAACAGGTACATCTACATTATAATTTACTTGTTTTAAATCGGATGACGCCTAAGATAGGGCCAGCCGGAAGCGGTTTCAGCGAGTATCAACTGTTTTCCTCTGGTTGGTCTGAGTGTGGAGATAACTCATGGAATATTTCGCAATTTCTTGAACCGTCATTGACATTGTACACGGACAGACAATATAATCACGATTTTCACACTAATTAGCATTGTTTAAGTTCCAGTTATTCATGTGGACGCATTTTGGTTGACAAAAAATTGATAACTCGATTGCTCATGGCGTTATTTTCAAGTTAAAGTTGAGTTTCGATTGGTTTTGACGATTGGTATTGAGGACGGACATGGCCCTTATACACGGACAACTTTTTGAACAACCTTATATTGAGCACGCACATGTCAAGGAATACCGTTTTCAGAAAAAGTGACGTTGTATGATTGTCTTATCTACGAAACACATGGTTAAACAGTTATGTTTGAAATTAACGTTGTTAAGCAAGTATGTCATACAGTCTGAAGCCATTATCTGATCGATCAAGCTGTTATTGTGGTAACAATCAGAAAATTGTATTGGTTTGACTGTTTATACATTTGTCAAGATTTGGCAATATAACACTTTAGCCCCCCCCCCCCNACTTCAGGACGACGTGCGGGTGTGGTCTCCTCTTTCTTCACGTACAAATGGAAATATGCGAACAATATATTTTTTTTACCATATAATTACTTTCTTATGATAATATGACACAAATATATGACTGTGTTCTAATAGTTGATTAAATGCGTATGTGTGCATTAATACGATTGAGGACTGTCGTCAAACCACCCATTTAGTTGAACACAATTTTGTACCACACAAGTAACACATTTATCACACAAGTGTCACATTACAAATAACAAATATTCGCTCTGCCATAAAAAAAAACTCATCCAAATATTATTAAACATTTTGAGACGAGTTTAACATGGGTGTAAAGACACGACTTTCATACTTGTGTATACTACGGGAACTTGAATAAACTGTTTTAGGGAATAATTGAACATTTCGCCGTTCTTTGTCGGTGTTTTATTTTCATAACATCAAATAGTTGACATTAATAATACCTATCATCAAGAAATGAATACTCAATGCGGTGAATCACGTGGTTAGAGTTGAGAAAAAATGGCCGCCGATCTCTCGCTTCGATGCCGAAATTGAGTGTTCAAACAGGTACATCTACATTATAATTTACTTGTTTTAAATCGGATGACGCCTAAGATAGGGCCAGCCGGAAGCGGTTTCAGCGAGTATCAACTGTTTTCCTCTGGTTGGTCTGAGTGTGGAGATAACTCATGGAATATTTCGCAATTTCTTGAACCGTCATTGACATTGTACACGGACAGACAATATAATCACGATTTTCACACTAATTAGCATTGTTTAAGTTCCAGTTATTCATGTGGACGCATTTTGGTTGACAAAAAATTGATAACTCGATTGCTCATGGCGTTATTTTCAAGTTAAAGTTGAGTTTCGATTGGTTTTGACGATTGGTATTGAGGACGGACATGGCCCTTATACACGGACAACTTTTTGAACAACCTTATATTGAGCACGCACATGTCAAGGAATACCGTTTTCAGAAAAAGTGACGTTGTATGATTGTCTTATCTACGAAACACATGGTTAAACAGTTATGTTTGAAATTAACGTTGTTAAGCAAGTATGTCATACAGTCTGAAGCCATTATCTGATCGATCAAGCTGTTATTGTGGTAACAATCAGAAAATTGTATTGGTTTGACTGTTTATACATTTGTCAAGATTTGGCAATATAACACTTTAGCCCCCCCCCCCCNCCCCCCCCCCCGCCCGAGGTGTTAATACATACTGAATGAACACAATGGGCTAATTCCGTGTGCATATGCACACCTCTGGCGGGGGCTAAAGTGGTATTGCTGATTGTTTAAAACGCACTCAGTTACCCCCTTACCTAGTTTTTGGCCCGGCATGTCTCATGTTCGAACTTGAAGTAGAGATAATCTGGATAAAAATTGTGACAAAGTTTGGTGAAGATTGAATGAAAACTACTTGAATTAGAGAGCGGACACCATGCTGAATGTTTAAAACGCACGAAGTGACCCAGTGACCTAGTTTTTGTCCCGGCATGGCCCATGTTCAAACTTGGCGTAGTAATAACCTAGATACAACTTCTGACCAAGTTTAGGGAAGATCGGATGAAAACTACTTTAATCAGAGAGCGGACACCATGCTGAATGTTTAAAACGCTCTAAGTGACCTTTTTTTCGGCCCGGCATGGCCCATGTTCAAACTTGGCGTAGACATTACCTTGATACAACTTCTGACCAAGTTTGGGGAAGATCGGATAAAAACTACTTGAGTTAGAGAGCGGACACCATGCTAAATAGATAGGCACTAAGTGACCCCGTGCCCTTGTTTTTGGCCCGGCATGACCCATGTTCAAACTTGGTCTTGACAATATCTAGATACAACTTCTGACCAAGTTTGGTGAAGATCGGATGAGAACTACTCGAATTTGAGAGCGGACACGAAAAGTGTGACGGACGGACAGAATGACCGTCCGACCGACCGACCAGATATCCAGGAAACTCGAGCTATTCGATTTCGATATTTATATATTCGATTTCGATATATAAAGAGTTGACAATGCGTTACTATAAATCATGTCAATTCTTCTTTTTTGACNGTCAAAAGAACCATGAGGACAACATATTTACAAACAAAAACTACAAAACAGCACATACAAAGTATATGATAATAAACATAAGGTGGAGAAAGGGCAAAAGACGTTTCACTATATAAGAACAGGATGACAAAAGTTGGATATAAACTTATATGTAGAAAGTGGAGATATTTTACAACAAACTTTTTAAACAGATAAAAATGTGTTAAAAGTATATTCGTAGTATGTGATGGAGCATGTTATTGATAAAAGTACTGTTTTCTCAACTAAAAAGAATAGAATATATAAGTGCCAAAGTTTCTAAGTACTTTTATCTTTGGTGTTTGAAGTAATTGTATGAACTTATGCATACTTGGTCTTGTGAGAAAAAAAACTTTGGTATATATTTATCTCGTAAATCTTTATATAAATCGCATTCCATAATTAAATGGTATTCATCTTCAAGTTTATCACAGAAGAAGCATGTTCTATTTTCAACTGATGTAACTACTGGTTTACTCCATCGACCTGATTCAATATGTAATCTATGCGATGGCACACGTAATTTTGTTATACAAATGCGATTTTTTCAATGTTAACAAGGTTAAGGTATTCTTGGAATTCAAAAGATTTAATGTTATTATAAAATAGAGCCCTACTGGAGTCACTTAATCGACTTGACCAGTTTTGCACAAACGTGTCTTTAAGACGCTGATTGACTGTCGACAAGAAGAGTTTTACATTTCCGACGCCCTGCATTATCCAAACATCCTGAAATCTCAGTGAGCACAATAGCGCTTTAACTTGTGAGCACCAATTTGTCTTGTTTTGGTTATTTTCAAAGTAGTTTTTCAGCAAATTGTAAACTTTTTTTGGCAAATTTGTTTTTATTGCATTGCAATAGTTTTATCCAGTATTTGATAATGTTAAAATGTCTATTATTCTGCATGGAAACCCTCCCCAGCTCACCATATACAGCATTATTTTGCGTACTTCTCTTAACGCATAGGATATTTTTGCCAAATTGTAAGTGTAACCGTTCAATGGATTGGCCTTTGTTAAATCCCCAGACTTATCTACCATAATTTAAAATAGGAACAATAAGTTTTTCAAATAAGTCTAACCTGTGTTTGATAGTTACATCTGTAAATTTGTATAAATATTTATTCATTGTAAATAAAGCTTTAAGTGCTTGCCCTGATAGGGTGTTTTGTGCTTCATTAAATAAGCCACCGGTTGTAAAAACTATGCCTAAATATGTAAATTTGTTAACAATTTCTATAGCGTTATGTTTTTATGTAAATGATAGGTTTTGGTTGTTTCTTCCACCTTTACGGAAAATCATTACTTTCGTTTTTGACGTGTTAACAGTGAGTCTCCATTCAATAAGACTAGTTTGCAGTTCTTGGCTGCTGTTTGCCAAAATTACAATATCATCAGCATATACAATTAAAAACATTTTGAACGTGTTTACATCAATACCAGGTAAGCCGCTGTGAAGGTAGATGTCTTCTATATCGTTTAAAAACATGGCAAACAGAAACGGGCTTAAACATTCGCCCTGTCGCACCCGGGGATGCATGGAAAACTTTCATTTAACATATTACAATATTTAACACGTGATTTAGTTGAGATATTCATGGAGCGTATAATATTTAAAATCCTACCTCTAATTCCTAATTAAATAAGTTTTAACCACAGGTTATCCCTTGTAACATAGTCAAATGCCTTCGAACAATCTATAAAAGCACAGTAAAGTTCTTAACCTGATTTCAATATATGAGATATGAAACCATGCAACACAAAAATATTGTCTACTGTGCTCATCTTCGGCCTAAATCCGGACTGTGCCTCAATGTACACATTATATTTTTCGGACCAATTTGACAAGCGTGAATTCGGAATTCGTGTAAATAATTTACCTTAAGTGCTTAGTAGTGTTATGCCCCTATAATTGTTAACATAATTCACATTTCCATTTTTATGTAGAGGCACTACATATCCTTCTGACCATTCATTTGGAAAATATCCAATTTCATTTTTTTTATAAAACAATGATTTCTAACAAAGTAAGTAACACAACTTTACCATGAATGAAACATTCATTTAGGAAATCATCTTGCCCGCCACATTTACTAGATTTTAAATTACTAATTCCTTTTAAAATGTACCCCACCATTGATTGTCCCAACGATGGCAGCTTCAAAGTCCATATTAAACCATCTTGCTATTTTGACTTTAAATGTCGTGTCCAAAACATATTTTATACGTATAATACGTTATTCTATGTCTGATATTGCTTATTTTCAGTACTTATTCATAATTTAATAGCTTTTTTAGCAAAGCACTTGGTGAATTGATTTCTGAAAGCTTAAAAATGCCAAAGCATATTCATAAGTGTTCAGTGTTCACTATTCATAAGTGACCATGTTGTGGTCACAAACTGTATAGTAATCGGTAAATTTGTTTAGCCTGTGTTTGTATGTACTTGTCCCATTAGCATGAAACATTGTTCTGAAAACAATTGAACATGCACTAAAATGACAATATCCTGAAGGGATTTCTTCAAGCAGAAAAGAGCAATCCAAACAAAATATTAATAAAACTGTCTGGAGGAAAACAACATTTTCAAATACACGCAAGCCATAATCTAAAGAAGCTACATCGAATCAGGCTAGAAATAAAATTCGTATTGAAAATAAAATGTTGACGATCCAGATAGCCAATTTCGTATACGAAACTAACATTTACAGTGCCTTTTCATTAGATATGTATCGCTACATGTACCAGAACACGCCAATGAGGTTGTTTTATACTTATTGGGGGAGAAACGGTATTCCTTGACATGTGCGTGCTCAATATAAGGTTGTTCAAGAACTTGTCCGTGTTTAAGGGCCATGTCCGTGCTCAATACCAATCGTCAAAACCAATCGAAACTCAACTTTACCTTGAAAAAAACGCCATGAGCAATCGAGTTATCCATTTTCGGTCAACCAAAATGCGTCCACATGAACAACTGGTACTTAAACACTGCTAATTAGTGTGAAAATTGTGATTATATTGTCTGTCCGTGTACAATGTCAATTGACGGTTCAGGAAATTGCGAAATATTCTATGAGTTATCTCCACACTCAGACCAACCAGAGGACAACGGTTGATACTCGCTGAAACCGCTTCCGGCTGGTCCTATCTTAGGCGTCATCCGATTAAAAACAATTAAGTAATAAGATAGATGTACCTGTTTTTACACTCAATTTCTGTATCGAAGCGAGAGATCGGCGGCCATTTTTTTTCTCAACTCTGACCACGTGATTCCCCGCATTGAATACTTATTTAGTGCAAACTCGAAAGGGATAAACTGAAAGTCATTTAAGATTTGGTCATTTTGTTAAATTTTAAGTGTGGTATTACTCGTTGAATGCTAATTCATGGAATCGTTGATAACTTCGTATAAAATTGTTATGCGATATTTTAACATGATTGATGTGTTCATATTTCATTTGTTGGTGACTAATCGAGAAATTATTATACAAATGTAGGTGATGCGTTTGAAGTGCCTTTGATTATCGACTCTTTTTTTCAAATAGTACGGCAGTTGTGGAATCTGCTATCAATAACTTATTATTTCCCAGTATTCATTAAATAAAGTGTTAAGTGTTCAGCATGTGTTTTATTGTTCCGACCTTTACCTGAACCTATGTGTTAATTTATATTTGCATATAAATTTATGTGCATTTAATTAATGCAAGTATTGAACTTATTTATCAAAAACTTAGGTCGCTAAACTCTACACTAATTGCATTATTACTTCTAATCCGATTGCTTTTACAATGCATGAAAGACATCTTGGAACACTGCACTCTAAAATAGTATTCGGGGCCCTGTGCGACCTTTTAAGGCGATGCTACGTATTTATTTGCTGCAAGAATGTAACCAGTTCCAATATAACACTATATAACATTGTTTTTTTCTTCCAACAAATGAATCTCGACCTGTGAAAAAGGGCTTTAAATGCATGTGCGTAAAGTGTCATCCAAGATTAGCCTGTGCAGTATACACATGCTTATGAAGGACGACTCTGTCCGCTTTCATGCTATTTTTCGTTTAAAGGAAGTCTCTTCTTTACGGAAATCCAGTTTAGGCGTAAAGTGTCGTCCCTGTTTAGCATGTGCGGACTTATATGAACGGTCATCGAAAAAAATGTTACCTATGTTACGTAGTCATTTATTTTCCGTTAAATACCAGAAATGCTCCTCCCACGTCTAAACTGTTGTGTCAAATGCGTTTTTGTTTTTAAGAAAAAATATTCCCGTAGATTTTATTATGCAGTTTCACAACAAAATAGCCGTGTTATGACAAACAATATTTTAAAAACATGGTATTGGTATATAGAATGAAAACAACAGATATAATAGTCATTTATCTTTTTATTGCAATTAAGTTGTTCCATTCCATTTATGGCATTTTGGAAGCAATGCATTAATATTACAAATAAATAAAGTGGTTGTTTCAAAGATAGAAATTGGATATAGACATGGTAAACATATCTTAGTTGTATTTGATCGTTTTTATTTCACAGTCAAACGTCATCGGCCAATTGTTTGTGAATCAATTTCTGAGTGAATCAGCATATTGCTTTCGAAAGGTTAAAACTAGAGAGCGTTTCAATAAAGTAGTAAGTACTTTAAATTAATTGTTTGTTGATGATTAATCGGAATAAACAGCAGACAAACATCAACATTCGCAATCTTAATAATACTGATCGATACGAAGGAGTTTTACACATGAGGTGTGATTTTTATATTGGATGAAACTTTATGGTGAAGACTAAAGTTCGGATTCAGGAGGTTAGAAATGTAAGCTTATGCAATTGTAACTTGCCTTAAAGGGACCTTTTTACGATTGGATAAATTGACAAAATTGAAGAAAACAAAGTTTTAGATTTACAAATTTTCGTTGCAGTTATGTTTCTGTGCTAGGAAAAAGTAATATTGAACATTTACCATGCTCTCAAATATCAATTATATGCGTCTTTTGACGATTTAGAAACCTGAAAATTATAAAGCGTAACTTACGCGAAACGATTGTATGATTCGGAAAGTTCTGTTGTTATCGTTATAGTTTGTGACATTACGAGGATTGCTTATATAAAGTATAAAATACCTACTGTGTTACGTCAGCAAGTATGAATGTTAACAAGAAGTTCTCTCCTGATAATGTGTTTTATGTTTTGTTATTGTTATATAGTAAGATTATGATGTTACGCACGAAGATATACAAACGTGAATATGATACAACCCCGATTGTTATGGGGTGTTCATACATATTTATCGATATGGTAGTTTGTATTTGAAATGCAAAAGTACGAGGCCCATGACTTTATCGGGTTGAATTAATAATCAAATGATGCTGATCAGTTTTCTCGGATACAGATTAGACCATCGCCAATTTGTAAATTGTAAACGAGATTAACGGTCGGAAATTGCTATTAAACCCGTCGTCAAGCAAGCACCAATCCCTGGCGATTTGATCTACGAATAATACGATTACACTTTATATCCCTTTAAATGAGATGAGACCGCGAATCTTGTTTATGGAGATATGCTGGGGATGAACGTTCACTTTAAAATGTGTTATGCAATAATCATTAGGACGATAATTGGCGATTGTTTACAAGGACGTAACACACGTATATGTCTGTTAAGGGGAACATGGCATACCATGACTTACATATAGGTACATCAATGGGGATTTTAAAACTAAACAAATAAAAGCACACATTTGACATAGGATTGAGACATGTAATATGTAAGTTTTTAAAGTCATTTCATTTTTGGCGATTTTTTTACGATTTTTTGCGCCATTTTATATAACATCATTTATGACGTCATCATGTACATCGTCATTTGACGTTTGAAAATATTTACTTTATTTTTTAAATTGTGCTGGCAAAAGACGTAAACATGTAGCTAACACATATTTTCCATTGTTTTGATAAAGGCATCATGCCGAAACGGTAAATTAAAGGAGTAGAATCAGAGATTTATTATTATTTAATATCCCTTGAGATAATTCACCTGAGCTTAAACGAATACACTTAAACACTACGGCAATACCGTTCATCAATGTTTAATCAACGTGTATGATATCAAAACAAAACAATAATTAAGAAAACAACAACAACATGATATCACTTTTAAAGTAATGTGGGAAAACACAATGAACACTGAATTTATTATTTTTAGTTTGGGGCACTTTTAGTTTCGGTTGGATAACTTGATATTAACGTCTGTTTCACTCCCTTTTAAAAACGTTGTTTTTGTTTTGTAAGAACCGAATTCACATCGATAGAAGGAACCCAAATTAACACACATTCGTTTCAGCGATGGTCACAGCAATTTTCATTGATATTGTTTTTGTCGCAAACCACATGGGGCCAGATTAAACGCTTATTCCGTTGTCCTAAGCGTTTACTGCTGCCATGTTTAATTTTATTTGTCAACGCGTATTATCTATAGCAATAAATAACTTAATTCCGCTGCTTAGCAAAAGAAGTTAACCTCAAACTCAACTCAATTTGAATGTTAATGTTCACCACAAGTTAACGCTGCAGTTGGTGTAACTTAAAGTTTAGTACCCCTGTGGAAAGGCGACCAAAGCAAATGTCCTCATATAGGCGAACATCTAATGGAAAGTAATCACTAAATCGCCATAGTAGCAATCCAATTAATACTCGAGTCATCATGGCTTCCCATCTCTTAGAAAAACAATTCTACTTAGTCTTGCGAATGAAACGGTGTTCACTTTCATAATTAGCAACATCGAGATGGTTATGTAAACATTTTCTTATTCTCAGTACATGTGTAATAGTGGTTAACGAAGGTAGGGTTGATAACAGGTCTTCATTAACTCATAGTTACTATTAACTAGTCTACTTGACAAGCGAAGGAATTTTGAATTTTGGCGCTTACAAGCGTTAAGAAGGGATCGACGTTTATGTATTTTGTACAATATTCTGGATTCGGTACATACCTTGTTGAAGCCGTGTTTAGTCCATACCCATAATAATTGCTACCAATACCAGAAACATAGTTTTTCGTATTTAATCATATTAAGGATTTTTCGGCCTGAAAATGGTTTATCCGTTTTAATTTTAGACATCAGATACATCCGTTATACACTCCGCGTCGGTCTATACATTTGTATTTTTTTTTGTCACGGAAAATATTACTGTACATTTATGTGGTAATATTTATGTTGCATGTTTTTGCCTCTAGTGAGACAGTTAAAGACTATAACAGATTATTTATGACTACGTTCGCAGATTGCCGTGGCTTATGACATTGTATCTTTTGTTATTTACGGCTTTAAATGCAACTGAGCCTTCATTGCATTGTATTATCTCCCCATGTGTTGTCTTCACTGTAGAAGATTTAGGAGTGGTTTTGAAAAGTAACAGTTGTAGCAGGCTACTCTCACTATTTTATAACCTTAACTATATAGCTATTATATTATCATGGTTGAAATATGGTTCTTGACTTTTATATTATGTGCTTAATAATTTATACAAATGACACAATACATTGGACAGAATGCTCCAAGACGCTGATTCCAGTATAAAACAGGAAACATTTTCAAATACATTCCATCCTATTTGAGTTTGTTCATTGTGGTCTGTTTGGTTTTTGCGAATGTGATAGTGTTTTGTTACGGATTTGTATCTTGTACTTATTTAAAGCATCTAATTGCCTGTTTATACATAGTTATGACTTGTTTTAATAAATAATTTGCTGCAAATAATGGAAAAAGGCAACAAATGTTACTTATTGGACGGTGGCCTATATGGAACCATATAGTTTTTTGTTCATGGACAGGATTACGTATTAATCCAAATAT
Source organism: Dreissena rostriformis (assembly GCA_007657795.1). Classification (NCBI taxonomy): domain Eukaryota; kingdom Metazoa; phylum Mollusca; class Bivalvia; order Myida; family Dreissenidae; genus Dreissena; species Dreissena rostriformis. Next base: position 171,674 of record VMBQ01000299.1, read on the forward strand.
ATGTTTAATGTATGTTTTTATATATATATTTTTAAATTTTATCCAAATTCCGAAATTATATTCTTAAAGAATATTTTTCTTGTGAAATTCATAATTTTGTTAATACCGGCACAGGCATTAGGCTGCAATCTTTTCTCTAAAAGCGTAGGCCTTAAGTAATATTTGTTTTACATTTAATTTATCATTTTTATAGTAATTATGTTAATGTTAATTAAAGGTATGCTCCGAATAGGGTTGGCTTGTGACGCAATATAATTGTTACCTATGTACAGCCTTCAATCAAGAGTTTGTGAGATGCGGTGGTTTAAATTATGCTGATATTACACTGTGGTGTCTCGAAAAATTGAGATGATTATGTATATGCTTTATTTCGATTGCTGTAATTATTTGCAGCGTACATCCTTTCGTGATCTATAAGTACAATCGATCATGCGCTGAATAGTATCAGGACATAAAAACTGGAGTATAATAGTACAACTTGTTAAAACTATTAATGATTAACTAAAGAAGAATGTACTCCATCATCATTAAGTTGTTTATTAAGACAGAAAGATATGTTGTTTTAGCTTAAAGGATTACCGAACCCAGTTCAATCTTTGCGTAGCCGGTTACTGATTACTGTTCATCAGCACAGAACAGAACATAACTTTATTACGACTTGTACATACTACATCGTCTGCCTTAGCAACGTTATATTATACACATCAAAAGGCCATCAACACACAAACTACAAAGTTAAACGTGATATAAAATTCGCACAACACCGCTTTGACAATGTATTTATATAAATATCTCCGCACGTTTTCGTGTTTTCGCCATATTCGTCGGCGAAGGGCGAAGTATAAAGTATCTTGTCGAAACGGGAGCGGCGCATGACGAAGATACATAATTATTAACCTTCGTTCGTTATATTCATTGTTGTTTTCTTTAAAATGTGAATCGTCTGTAAACATCAACAAAATCGATTGTGTTGAAAGTGTTAACCGCCATCTTAAAAAAGGCTCTCCATGACGTGGATTCTGATCGGTTGTTCAAATTTCAAGACCTGCAGCTATAAATAGCCTTAAATCTGACATTGCAGGGTAGGTTAATTTCATTTTGAAAAATGTCAACAGACGATGTAGCATGAAAAGTACTCATAAATAAAAAAATGTTTTGTTACTTAGAAACACTACATGAACAAAAAATACATTGTATGTACTTGATATGAACGTATCAAGTTATTATGAATTACAATATTTACCTTATAACCTGTTTTTGCCGCATTTTTGGTCAGCAAAACGATGGTTACTGTTTCAAACCTTTTTTTATACATGAACTGTTATCAAGGGAATCCACGCGATCTCTATAGCCACGACTTAAACAGAACCCACGACATTTAATTGTTGTGATCAGTCGAACGATGTAATGGATAGCGTTAATTGTATTGTTACTTGCGTTTTAAATGTTATGATTACGTGACTAAACTGCACGTGAGTTGGCGCTACTTTCAGAGTCATTTAACGAAATTATTTATCAAGAAACTAAATGCACTTAACATATCGAATGATATTTGTGACTGAAACGTTGTTTAATAGTTTTATTGAAATGATGATTATATTTTCAGTGAACTATTGTTCAATGACCATCCGTAAAGTTCGTGGACGAGGGAATTGCCTGAAAAAATATGTTGTGGAAATATAATAGAGTATATGCAGGCACAACGATACTAAGGTCAAAACGTTACTAAATAACGGAATCTTTTGTAATATGAAATAATGTCTTGAATAACAAGAACATCCTGGAAAACATCATTTGTATCATTAATATCATTTATATATATATAACCTGCTATTTTTGACGTAATATGATATTCAATAACACTTTATCGGCAAGGCGATGCAGTGTACGTGTCCCCGGGAAAATGGCAATGTCGAAACGTTCTGATAAATGCGCGGTAAATGAAAAACCTGGGCAAGAGCGGGTAATATCCCCACACAGACATTTTATAACATTGTACAGAAAGACAATCCGCGCAATGCATTGTATTAATGTGCACGTAAATTACGCCTTTTTTTTTAAAGGTCAGGTATGTAGAATGAATGACACTCTAAATGGACGGCCTCCTTCAAATCTGAAAACGGCTGAAAACATGCTTCTTGTCATGCGAGAAGTCGGGGGGTAGTCAACTGCTACATATCTGAAAAGGCAAGTATAGGGCATTCTGACATGCACACAATGTAAAACAACACTCTGAACCTTGACGAAAATGTGTGTCTGATGGCTGCGATTATGAAACGGTAGAAAGGTTGCAGCATCAGCAGCATTCTCTTCTGCAGCATCGAAATATTCCTAAGCACGACATGTGTGGATGTTTGTGTACAATGTCCGGACGTTATCGTTTGTTACCTGGTTGATTGTGTCGTATTAATGAAGGATATATGGTCTTGTTAACTGTCACCGAATGTTAAACATACGTCTTGTGTCAAAGATCTTTGAACATAAATATTTATTTAAGATAACTACTCCCTACTTCACGAACCTTACGGAAGACTGTTTTGATGGATTTATAGATTCAACAGGACCAGCTGAATACATATTTGCCTATTTTGGTTGTACATATAGAGAAAACATAATATTAGTGCACTTAATTGGAATTTATGTTAATCATAACTAATTATTTCAATGCAAATTAAATCGTTAAACTGACTGTTTCATTGTTTTGGTGATGCGCCATATGTGGTCTCGAAACGAGAACAAAACATTATTAAAAATGCATTGCTATGGCTTGATAAAGCGGTATAAATTACTTGCTACTCACTATATATAGCACCGCATGGTTGATCCGCCTAGCAAAACAACGGATACGTTATTCCTTGCAAATATTTTATGAGCCTTAATATCAATAATCGTTTATTAGTGTACCTAAAACGTTATGGTTATATATCGTATTTTATCCCACTTTGACAGCGAATTAAGTTGATTAAAGCCCCGTTGATTAAATTTCTGCTATAATACACGGCACGAAATTACGTCATTTTTTAGACAAAATGACGTCATAAATCCAGCGAAATTATCCAGTTAAACACAATTTGTTTAAAAAAAAGGTTTACTGAATAAAAAGAGGGATAAATAGAATAATAGGTTAGTGTTGATTATAGATCAGGTTTATCGTGCTCAGCTCTTATCATGGTTGAAATATGGGTCCTGACTTTTATATTATGTGCTTTAAAATTTACACAAATGGCACAATACATTGGACAGAATGCTCCAAGACGCTGATTCCAGTATAGACAATCCCAGAATCGATAAATTGACCGCCGCCATATTGGCTATTACGTCACCCGCTACTGAAAACGGTACTGAAGAATTAGGCAGATTACAACGTTATCATAGTGTACACCCGCTTTATTCCAATAAACAGTACTTTATGACTTCGCACAGTAGGATTGAAAACAAGTGCAACATGAAACCAAGTGTCGATATGTATCACATCGTAAATCAATATAATTTAAATAGAAAATATACACGATTGATTCATAAAATATGTGTCTCTGCAACAATATTCAGTGACAACACGTAATGTTTAAGGCCGAG